>CM046861.1:39981480-40108166 GCA_025617745.1 Heliocidaris erythrogramma
CCGCGCCTGTGAACGCATCCTATAGATCTCAGTTAGGTTTAAATGGCCACAGATTTTGGCATTTCTTTGCAAGAACCGCACCCTTCTGGAGAAAACTAGAAGAGAAATATAAAACAAAATCATACAAAATGATAAAGGAAGAAAATAGAAAATAAAAGCATATGAAAACATAAAAGAAGGAGAGAGAAGAAGATGCTAGAATAAGAAAGATAGCACAGAGAAGATTATAAAAGGAAGAAAGGAAGATTAAGAGATAGAGGAAAGAGCAAACGCGAAGATAAAAAGAAAATAATGGAGAAATACACGGGGTAGGGTATAAAAGATGAAAGAGATGATACAGTAGGAAAAAATAAAGGAAAACATAAGGAGAGAAAAAATACAAAATGATGGAAGGATAAAACAAAGAATAACATTTATAAGGGAAAGACAGCAATAGAAGATAAGAAAGGGAGCAAAGAACAATATATGGACAAACAGAAAGAGAAAATCTAAGAACGATCAAAATGCAGAAAGGGCATGAGAGAAGACAACAAGAGAAGATGAAGAAAGATCAAAACAAAGAATAACATGAGAAAGGACAGAAAGAGAGGATGAAAGAAAGCCCAAAACAAAGAATAACATAAGCAAAGAAGAAAGGAAGAAGAAAATAAAGAGAGTCGAAAGGAAGGTTAGAAGTGAAGAAGAAGGGGAAAAAATAAAGAAAGATAAAAGATAAAATGATACTGAAACAAATAATAACATGAGAAAAGAAAGGGAAAACAAATGCAGAAAGATAAAGCAAAATTAAGTTTAGGACAGAAGAAAGATATAAAGGATGAAAATATGAACGAACATAAGGAAGAGATGTCCTGGGGTAGTTGACCTAAGGGGTAGTTGTCCAGGGGTATTTGTCCGCATACGATATATACATGTATACCCTGCACTTTTTTCAAGGAGGGGTCATCCTATAGCTAGAAGGTCCGATAGTTAGCGGGTCCGATAGACCGACGATAGACCGGGTAAAATATAGTGGATGAAATGATAAGTGGGTAAAAAATAAGTGGTAAAAATAAGTGGGGGGCGTTCCAACCAAAGAAAAAGCTAAAAAGGAAGAGGGTTGAAAATGAAAGAAGAAAAGAAAAGAAAGGAAAAGAAGAGAAAATGAAAAGAAGAAATCAGAAAGGAAAGAGAAGAACACAAAAATTAAAAACTTCGCTCACTAGCATTAATCTACCAATGCCCATTATATTTTCATTATTGATATTAGTTATTAATATAATCACCATATTTATGCATATAAAATCAATGCCTATGGAAGTTATTTGTTTGCATCTTGAATCTCTAGCTAATGTTATGCTATTTTCTACTCAAAGAATGTTAGCAACATAACTGAAAGGAATCGAGCGGCATGCAAGTTGATCTAAAGAGGGCTAAAGAGATGAATTTTCAGAAATAATGGCCTGTGACCAATAGTCTCTTCCCAATATGAGAACGGAAGATTGCGGATAATAATGTTACACAGATTATGAGAACGGAATAACAATACGCTATAGAACCTATTCTCAGATACAAAATTCTTCTTTTTCCCCTGTCTCTCCCATTCGATTCGTTCTTCGCTTTGCTCGCTCATACAATCAAGAAACTAGCCTAGATTGTTTTCTTGCAGCAAGCACCTCTTACGTCCGGCACAACAAGAAGAAGCCCGAATATCATAATATTCGGGCAGTGAGGTAATCCGATTATTCTCGAATTCCCCCCCCCCCCTATGTTGCTCACCCCCCCAAAAAAAAATGGTATAAAATTTACCCGACAGAGTCCACAGACTAAATTTGACATAAGGTAGTAGTATGGGTGGTAGCCGGTGAACACTCAAAAAGTATAAAAGCTGACATCATAGCTGGTAGGAAAATAGCTGTGGACAACCCTCCAAAAAAAAATGGAAACGTCCCCTTCCCAAGAAGGTGGTAGCGCCTAATTGAAACAATTTCATTTATCGGTCAGAATCTTTTGTTGTCAGAACCTTATCTTTTGTTACTTTTAATGAAAATTCAACTATAAAGTGTGCACCCCATAAGATTTCTTTGTTTAAAAAATAACACTTGTGTTAGAAGGGGACGCCCTTTCCTCAGCTTGCTCCACTAGAAAAAAATGCTTCGGCATGGTGGGACTCGGGGCTTTAGTGTGCACCATATAATTAGATTTCCATGTTTCAAAAAAATGGTCACGTTCCCCATTGCCAATACATCGGTGTAGTGGCAAAATTAACCGGGGGGCTGAGCTGCATGGGTGGACCACCCCCGCCCCACGGTGATGATGATGATGCTCTGATAAAAATACTTTTAACATGTTGAAAATGTATAAAACAAAACTTTAAAATAAGTTCTTTTTTTTGGGGGGGGGGGGGTGGGCCGACAGACCTAGTGCATCGGTTTATTACAATACACATAGAAGAAGATAAGGCATTACCTTTTCCTTTTCTTTTATGAGTAAAACTATTAGAAACTTATTGTATCCACTTATTTTACCTTTTTTTACGTTATTGTTGGTCGATCGGACCTTCTGACTATCGGACCCCGTTGGACGTTCGATCTATAGAACCTTCGGACTATCGGACCCTTTTGCCGATTCAGTCTATAGAACCGTCCGTCTATTGGACCCTCTCGTCATTCGTCTATCGAACTTCTATCTATTGGGCGTCGTCTATCGGACCCTAACTATCGGTCTCTAGCATAGGGCTGTAACCTTCATAAATGACGGTTTCTAGTATAGTAGAATTTATATTTAAAATGCTATGGAAGCCCAGGAAGGGGAGGGGAGGATGTGTGATATATTCCCAAATAATTCAGAAGGGGGGGGGGCTGTAGGATTGGCCTGTATCATCAACCCCCCCCCCACAATAATTCACCTTCAATAAATTACATGATCAAATAATATGATCAGGAGGAGGAGTATGACCATGATGATTATTATTCATAGGACCACGATCGATCAACATGGTCATAATTTTTGTCATGATTTTTGTTAAGATTATCATTATGAAGATCGAAATAAAGATTTCAAAGAAAATAATGAAAATAAGCAAGATAGTAATTACCATGAAACCACATGCACTCAAATGCTCTGAAAGGTGATTTTAACTCAGGGAGTTTGAAAGTCCCAACCGTGGGAGGGCATACTTCATTCCCACGTCCATGGCCATAAACAGGGGCACACTGTAAGAACGGTAGAAGCCAATAAATTGTACGTTACTAAAATCACGTATTATAAAAATATTGCTACGAGGAATTGATATCCCAACTCAAAATTAACAAAAAAAAATAAAGAAAAAAATCTCGAGGCAATTTCTAAGCCCGTATCCGGACAACTACCCCCTACAACAATAATCTCCAGGAGAACTACCACCCCCTAAACAATCCCACTTGAGAATTGGAACTTGAGATAAAGGCTAAGGATTAGGGTCTCCACAAGAGTAGAGAAACGGGAGAATCTGGATCTGCGTGTGTGTGGGTGTGTGTGTGTGTGTGTGTGTGTGTGTGGGGGGGGGGGGGGGGGGTCTTCTCCTCCCACGTAGATATATGGACTAGACATCGTTTTTATAATTATAAAGGCATTGGCAAAGCGGCTTTCAAAGTGTTGGGAGCATTGATAAATATAGTTCAATTTAAAAAAAAAATTCTTAAATGCAGTACCGTTGGGTTGTTCCTCCATCCATTTCCCTTTCTTATTTAATTTAAATGACGACCCTCTTCTTTGATTATGAATAGCGACCCTCTTCTTCGATTATGAGTAGCGACACCTATGATTAACGACCTCGGTTTGGTATTATGAATAGCGACCCTCTATCTGTATTATGTATAGCGACCCTTATGACTTATTATGAGTAGCGGTCCTTATAAGTAATGACCATTTTCTTCAATTATGAATAGCAACCCTCTTCTCCGATTATGAATAGCAATCCTTATGAATAATAGTCCTTATGATTTTTATGAATAGTGACCCCCTTTTCGCTTTATGAATAGCGACCCTACAGGTATAGGAAATTTACACGTTATGAATAGCGGTCCTTATGAGCCACTGGTCCTTATGACTAGCGGTCCTTATGACTAGCGAGGTTATTCCGCCTAAGAAAGTGCTAAAACGTCAGAGCTTTCGCGGAGGAAGTGAGAATCCCCCCCCCCCCCCACCCCCCACACTCCCTGCACCCACCCTTGTTACATAAGTGAAATGTTGCTTCCAAATAATTGAAAAGCAGTCCGGGCGTCGAAATATAACTCTCAATCTAAACAATTTTTTTTGCTCCTAGCCGTTTATCCTTCTCTTAAATTTGCTAAAACGTCAGTGAACTCCCCCTCCCTGCACCCACCCCTGTTACATACAGTGCAGTATTGCGTCGTCGTAAATAACTGAAACCCCTAGCTTATCCACTATCTTCGCTCCCTTCGCCGGTCATCACCCCCCCCCCCCCCCCCCACCCCCCAAACATGAACACGGATCGACACCCTGGTTCTTTCCAATTTTTATTATTATACATGTCAATCACTTTGCGCTACAATCTGTCCGGAGTTGAGAGAAATTTATTCTTTTCTTTCTTTTTCTTTTTTTTTTTTTTGGAGGGGGGGGGGGGTGGAATGCAATTATGAGCTCGTAATATTATGTTGGTTTTCTTGATTTTTATTGTGTAAGATTAATTATGAGTTATTAAGCTCTAGGTCAACATGGACTCAGCTAGCAATATTTTAATCAATTTAGAGCATTCAATCTATCGAATCTTTTAAATGCACAATTATGAGAATAAATGTTTTAAAAATGCGGTGCTTGAATGTAAAGATACGTCTGTATGTATAAATAATTTGCACATTAGAAATATTTAGGTATTTTACCTAAACTTAAATTTTGCACTTACGCACGCGATTTAAGTCTTAATAACGCAAACTTTCAATTTGATAGTATATGTTAAGTAAAAAATTTAAGTAAAATTAAATACAAAAGAAAATTTAAGCAATTTCCACTTGTATTAATTTCGTATTGTTACATCAAAGTAAGAAATTATATACGTATTACTCAAACAACTCATGCTTGTTTGTTTGTTTGTTTGTATATATTTTCCGTATTAAGAAAATCACATACATTTCATAAAACACAACGTATACATGAGCTTAAAAAACGGAGGATGACCCAAATTCAGCAGTATTTACAAAAATGCTGCTGTTCTTCCTTGGGTCCCACAAGGTCCCATGGTGATTGTACTTATTTCCTTAAGTAAAGACTGATGTAGTGCGTAGTATAAGTATTAACATAATTCATGAATATTCATTAAGACCAAATTAAACTATTTTTTAAATAGAATTAATCTCTTTTTGCGGTTGAATAAGAATACAAGTTTTAAAATAATTCATAATTGATTTGAGCAAAGTTAAGAAGATAAGACAATTTGTAATTGTCACTCGATTCAAAGCCAATCAAATATGATATTTCAGGAAAATTGTCAACCGTGTTTCTTTTCACGATGCTACTTCGGAGCCCTTTCAGCAGTTATCAAACTAAAACTGATGTAATAGTGTTTGTTGGTGATGGTGGTTAATAATTGATTAAATGCTTAATTGTGTGTCAATGAATGACCGGAGAATATAGCTTTACAATTCACCTATTGGTGACTAGTGAAATAAAATTTTGCCACTTACGAGTACATTTTTATTTTTCTCACGCTCGCTTTGCTCGCTCGCAAAATCTGGAACCCTACACAGTGGTAGTATATGTCCGGGCTTCATATTTGACCCACACCTGTCAAATAATCTGACTGTATATATATATATATATATATATATATATACGCTAGTGCCCATACGCTTCCCTCGAGGGCCACGCCCCCTGACCCCGCCACCCGCCACCCTAATCGGTCGCTTCGCTCAGAAAGGTCCATTTTTCCAATGCTGACCCCCCCCCCCCCCACCCCTCCCACAAAAAATCCTAGTTACGGGCCTGTAGTGTGCCAGTGCATCACATATGTGCTCATAATCAAGTTGCCAATTTGTCTAGTGATTTTCGATCTCAAGCATTCATGGTTTGGTGCAGCTATGGGAGTATGCAATAAGAGAAGATAAATCGATAACGTGGGACAAATGTTCCAGTTCGAATTCACTTCCCCAATTGACCCCCCCCCCCCCCCCCCCCCTCCCTCTCGTCTCTCTCTCTCTCTCTTCTTTCTCTCTCACACTCTGGCTCTCCCTCTCCGTCTTGTGTCTTCTTCTGCTTCTCGTTTTCCTTCAGCCTTTCATTTCTTTTTTTTTTTTTTTTTTTTTTTTTTTTTTTTTTTTCTTATTGCATTTCCTCCCTATCACTTTAATATGTCAAGTGATGCTTTTTGTCACTTCAATTTTTCCCTTGTATTTTTGTAATCGTTTGTAATCGAATAAGAAAATGACCAATGTAGTGTGTGTGTCTCTCTCTTTCTATCCCTCTCTCTCTTTCTACCACCTCTCTTTCTTTGTCTCTCTCGCGTCTGTACTGTATACATATTTATGCACATAATATTCTTTGAGCACCTGGTGACGAGCTATTCCATTAACCTGCTTTTTATTAATGAGCCTCAATGCTTGGAATCCAGTTTGCACACATTATTTCTTGCTATGTGCGGCAATCCTCCGGCAAGCTTTCAGGGGGCGGTTTAAGTGCCCTCGCTAACTCAGATCTTGTTTAAATTTCTTTTAATTTCACAGGAATGGTCTTTGATAGATAACTCATCGAATTAGGGGTGCACATTGATGCACAGAAAATGATAAAGGGGTCTATGGAGCCCCCAAACTGATAAAAATATTCTCCGATATGCCACTTTTGAGGAGGCGGAATTTCCCAATTATTCGACATGGGGGCGGTTTAAGTGCCCCCGCTAACTCAGATCTTCTTTAAAATTTCTTTTAATTTCACAGGAATGATCTTTGATAGATAACTCATCGAATTAGGGGTGCACATTGATGCACAGAAAATGATAAAGGGGTCTATGGAGCCCCCAAACTGATAAAAATATTCTCCGATATGCCACTTTTGAGGAGGCGGAATTTCCCAATTATTCGACATGGGGGCGGTTTAAGTGCCCCCGCTAACTCAGATCTTCTTTAAATTTCTTTTAATTTCACAGGAATGGTCTTTGATAGATAACTCATCGAATTAGGGGTGCACATTGATGCACAGAAAATGATAAAGGGTTCTATGGAGCCCCAAACTGATAAAAGATTCTCCGATTTGCCACTTTTGAGGAGGCGGAATTTCCCAATTATTCGACATGGGGGCGGTTTAAGTGCCCCCGCTAACTCAGATCTTCTTTAAATTTCTTTTAATTTCACAGGAATGGTCTTTGATAGATAACTCATCGAATTAGGGGTGCACATTGATGCACAGAAAATGATAAAGGGGTCTATGGAGCCCCCAAACTGATAAAAATATTCTCCGATTTGTCACTTTTGAGGAGGCGGAATTTCCCAATTATTCGACATGGGGGCGGTTTAAGTGCCCCCGCTAACTCAGATCTTCTTTAAATTTCTTTTAATTTCACAGGAATGGTCTTTGATAGATAACTCATCGAATTAGGGGTGCACATTGATGCACAGAAAATGATAAAGGGGTCTATGGAGCCCCCAAACTGATAAAAACATTCTCCGATTTGTCACTTTTGAGGAGGCGGAATTTCCCAATTATTCGACATGGGGGCGGTTTAAGTGCCCCCGCTAACTCAGATCTTCTTTAAATTTCTTTTAATGTCACAGGAATGGTCTTTGATAGATAACTCATCGAATTAGGGGTGCACATTGATGCACAGAAAATGATAAAGGGGTCTATGGAGCCCCCAAACTGATAAAAATATTCTCCGATATGCCACTTTTGAGGAGGCGGAATTTCCCAATTATTCGACATGGGGGCGGTTTAAGTGCCCCCGCTAACTCAGATCTTCTTTAAATTTCTTTTAATTTCACAGGAATGGTCTTTGATAGATAACTCATCGAATTAGGGGTGCACATTGATGCACAGAAAATGATAAAGGGGTCTATGGAGCCCCCAAACTGATAAAAATATTCTCCGATTTGTCACTTTTGAGGAGGCGGAATTTCCCAATTATTCGACATGGGGGCGGTTTAAGTGCCCCCGCTAACTCAGATCTTCTTTAAATTTCTTTTAATGTCACAGGAATGGTCTTTGATAGATAAACTCATCGAATTAGGGGTGCACATTGATGCACAGAAAATGATAAAGGGGTCTATGGAGCCCCAAACTGATAAAAATATTCTCCGATATGCCACTTTTGAGGAGGCGGAAGTTCCCAATTATTCGACATGGGGGCGGTTTAAGTGCCCCCGCTAACTCAGATCTTCTTTAAATTTCTTTTAATTTCACAGGAATGGTCTTTGATAGATAACTCATCGAATTAGGGGTGCACATTGATGCACAGAAAATGATAAAGGGGTCTATGAAGCCCCCAAACTGATAAAAATATTCTCCGATTTGTCACTTTTGAGGAGGCGGAATTTCCCAATTATTCGACATGGGGGCGGTTTAAGTGCCCCGCTAACTCAGATCTTCTTTAAATTTCTTTTAATTTCACAGGAATGGTCTTTGATAGATAACTCATCGAATTAGGGGTGCACATTGATGCACAGAAAATGATAAAGGGGTCTATGGAGCCCCCAAACTGATAAAATTATTCTCCGATTTGTCACTTTTGAGGAGGCGGAATTTCCCAATTATTCGACATGGGGGCGGTTTAAGTGCCCCCGCTAACTCAGATCTTCTTTAAATTTCTTTTAATGTCACAGGAATGGTCTTTGATAGATAACTCATCGAATTAGGGGTGCACATTGATGCACAGAAAATGATAAAGGGGTCTATGGAGCCCCCAAACTGATAAAAATATTCTCCGATATGCCACTTTTGAGGAGGCGGAATTTCCCAATTATTCGACATGGGGGCGGTTTAAGTGCCCCCGCTAACTCAGATCTTCTTTAAATTTCTTTTAATTTCACAGGAATGGTCTTTGATAGATAACTCATCGAATTAGGGGTGCACATTGATGCACAGAAAATGATAAAGGGGTCTATGGAGCCCCCAAACTGATAAAAATATTCTCCGATTTGTCACTTTTGAGGAGGCGGAATTTCCCAATTATTCGACATGGGGGCGGTTTAAGTGCCCCCGCTAACTCAGATCTTCTTTAAATTTCTTTTAATTTCACAGGAATGGTCTTTGATAGATAACTCATCGAATTAGGGGTGCACATTGATGCACAGAAAATGATAAAGGGGTCTATGGAGCCCCCAAACTGATAAAAATATTCTCCGATATGCCACTTTTGAGGAGGCGGAATTTCCCAATTATTCGACATGGGGGCGGTTTAAGTGCCCCCGCTAACTCAGATCTTCTTTAAATTTCTTTTAATTTCACAGGAATGGTCTTTGATAGATAACTCATCGAATTAGGGGTGCACATTGATGCACAGAAAATGATAAAGGGGTCTATGGAGCCCCCAAACTGATAAAAATATTCTCCGATTTGTCACTTTTGAGGAGGCGAAATTTCCCAATTATTCGACATGGGGGCGGTTTAAGTGCCCCCGCTAACTCAGATCTTCTTTAAATTTCTTTTAATTTCACAGGAATGGTCTTTGATAGATAACTCATCGAATTAGGGGTGCACATTGATGCACAGAAAATGATAAAGGGGTCTATGGAGCCCCCAAACTGATAAAAAATTCTCCGATTTGTCACTTTTGAGGAGGCGGAATTTCCCAATTATTCGACATGGGGGCGGTTTAAGTGCCCCCGCTAACTCAGATCTTCTTTAAATTTCTTTTAATTTCACAGGAATGATCTTTGATAGATAACTCATCGAATTAGGGGTGCACATTGATGCACAGAAAATGATAAAGGGGTCTATGGAGCCCCAAACTGATAAAAATATTCTCCGATATGCCACTTTTGAGGAGGCGGAATTTCCCAATTATTCGACATGGGGGCGGTTTAAGTGCCCCCGCTAACTCAGATCTTCTTTAAATTTCTTTTAATTTCACAGGAATGGTCTTTGATAGATAACTCATCGAATTAGGGGTGCACATTGATGCACAGAAAATGATAAAGGGGTCTATGGAGCCCCCAAACTGATAAAAACATTCTCCGATTTGTCACTTTTGAGGAGGCGGAATTTCCCAATTATTCGACATGGGGGCGGTTTAAGTGCCCCCGCTAACTCAGATCTTCTTTAAATTTGTTTTAATTTCACAGGAATGGTCTTTGATAGATAACTCATCGAATTAGGGGTGCACATTGATGCACAGAAAATGATAAAGGGGTCTATGGAGCCCCCAAACTGATAAAAATATTCTCCGATATGCCACTTTTGAGGAGGCGGAATTTCCCAATTATTCGACATGGGGGCGGTTTAAGTGCCCCGCTAACTCAGATCTTCTTTAAATTTCTTTTAATTTCACAGGAATGGTCTTTGATAGATAACTCATCGAATTAGGGGTGCACATTGATGCACAGAAAATGATAAAGGGGTCTATGGAGCCCCCAAACTGATAAAAATATTCTCCGATTTGTCACTTTTGAGGAGGCGGAATTTCCCAATTATTCGACATGGGGGCGGTTTAAGTGCCCCCGCTAACTCAGATCTTCTTTAAATTTCTTTTAATTTCACAGGAATGGTCTTTGATAGATAACTCATCGAATTAGGGGTGCACATTGATGCACAGAAAATGATAAAGGGGTCTATGGAGCCCCCAAACTGATAAAAACATTCTCCGATTTGTCACTTTTGAGGAGGCGGAATTTCCCAATTATTCGACATGGGGGCGGTTTAAGTGCCCCCGCTAACTCAGATCTTCTTTAAATTTCTTTTAATTTCACAGGAATGATCTTTGATAGATAACTCATCGAATTAGGGGTGCACATTGATGCACAGAAAATGATAAAGGGGTCTATGGAGCCCCCAAACTGATAAATATATTCTCCGATATGCCACTTTTGAGGAGGCGGAATTTCCCAATTATTCGACATGGGGGCGGTTTAAGTGCCCCCGCTAACTCAGATCTTCTTTAAATTTCTTTTAATTTCACAGGAATGGTCTTTGATAGATAACTCATCGAATTAGGGGTGCACATTGATGCACAGAAAATGATAAAGGGGTCTATGGAGCCCCAAACTGATAAAAACATTCTCCGATTTGTCACTTTTGAGGAGGCGGAATTTCCCAATTATTCGACATGGGGGCGGTTTAAGTGCCCCCGCTAACTCAGATCTTCTTTAAATTTGTTTTAATTTCACAGGAATGGTCTTTGATAGATAACTCATCGAATTAGGGGTGCACATTGATGCACAGAAAATGATAAAGGGGTCTATGGAGCCCCCAAACTGATAAAAATATTCTCCGATATGCCACTTTTGAGGAGGCGGAATTTCCCAATTATTCGACATGGGGGCGGTTTAAGTGCCCCCGCTAACTCAGATCTTCTTTAAATTTCTTTTAATTTCACAGGAATGATCTTTGATAGATAACTCATCGAATTAGGGGTGCACATTGATGCACAGAAAATGATAAAGGGGTCTATGGAGCCCCAAACTGATAAAAAGCATTCTCCGATTTGCCACTTTTGAGGAGGCGGAATTTCCCAATTATTCGACATGGGGGCGGTTTAAGTGCCCCCGCTAACTCAGATCTTCTTTAAATTTCTTTTAATTTCACAGGAATGGTCTTTGATAGATAACTCATCGAATTAGGGGTGCACATTGATGCACAGAAAATGATAAAGGGGTCTATGGAGCCCCCAAACTGATAAAAACATTCTCCGATTTGTCACTTTTGAGGAGGCGGAATTTCCCAATTATTCGACATGGGGGCGGTTTAAGTGCCCCCGCTAACTCAGATCTTCTTTAAACTTCTTTTAATTTCACAGGAATGATCTTTGATAGATAACTCATCGAATTAGGGGTGCACATTGATGCACAGAAAATGATAAAGGGGTCTATGGAGCCCCCAAACTGATAAAAATATTCTCCGATATGCCACTTTTGAGGAGGCGGAATTTCCCAATTATTCGACATGGGGGCGGTTTAAGTGCCCCGCTAACTCAGATCTTCTTTAAATTTCTTTTAATTTCACAGGAATGGTCTTTGATAGATAACTGATCGAATTAGGGGTGCACATTGATGCACAGAAAATGATAAAGGGGTCTATGGAGCCCCCAAACTGATAAAAACATTCTCCGATTTGTCACTTTTGAGGAGGCGGAATTTCCCAATTATTCGACATGGGGGCGGTTTAAGTGCCCCCGCTAACTCAGATCTTCTTTAAATTTGTTTTAATTTCACAGGAATGGTCTTTGATAGATAACTCATCGAATTAGGGTGCACATTGATGCACAGAAAATGATAAAGGGGTCTATGGAGCCCCCAAACTGATAAAAATATTCTCCGATATGCCACTTTTGAGGAGGCGGAATTTCCCAATTATTCGACATGGGGGCGGTTTAAGTGCCCCCGCTAACTCAGATCTTCTTTAAATTTCTTTTAATTTCACAGGAATGATCTTTGATAGATAACTCATCGAATTAGGGGTGCACATTGATGCACAGAAAATGATAAAGGGGTCTATGGAGCCCCCAAACTGATAAAAGCATTCTCCGATTTGCCACTTTTGAGGAGGCGGAATTTCCCAATTATTCGACATGGGGGCGGTTTAAGTGCCCCCGCTAACTCAGATCTTCTTTAAATTTCTTTTAATTTCACAGGAATGGTCTTTGATAGATAACTCATCGAATTAGGGGTGCACATTGATGCACAGAAAATGATAAAGGGGTCTATGGAGCCCCCAAACTGATAAAAACATTCTCCGATTTGTCACTTTTGAGGAGGCGGAATTTCCCAATTATTCGACATGGGGGCGGTTTAAGTGCCCCCGCTAACTCAGATCTTCTTTAAACTTCTTTTAATTTCACAGGAATGATCTTTGATAGATAACTCATCGAATTAGGGGTGCACATTGATGCACAGAAAATGATAAAGGGGTCTATGGAGCCCCCAAACTGATAAAAATATTCTCCGATATGCCACTTTTGAGGAGGCGGAATTTCCCAATTATTCGACATGGGGGCGGTTTAAGTGCCCCCGCTAACTCAGATCTTCTTTAAATTTCTTTTAATTTCACAGGAATGGTCTTTGATAGATAACTCATCGAATTAGGGGTGCACATTGATGCACAGAAAATGATAAAGGGGTCTATGGAGCCCCCAAACTGATAAAAATATTCTCCGATTTGTCACTTTTGAGGAGGCGGAATTTCCCAATTATTCGACATGGGGCGGTTTAAGTGCCCCCGCTAACTCAGATCTTCTTTAAATTTCTTTTAATTTCACAGGAATGGTCTTTGATAGATAACTCATCGAATTAGGGGTGCACATTGATGCACAGAAAATGATAAAGGGGTCTATGGAGCCCCCAAACTGATAAAAACATTCTCCGATTTGTCACTTTTGAGGAGGCGGAATTTCCCAATTATTCGACATGGGGGCGGTTTAAGTGCCCCGCTAACTCAGATCTTCTTTAAATTTCTTTTAATTTCACAGGAATGATCTTTGATAGATAACTCATCGAATTAGGGGTGCACATTGATGCACAGAAAATGATAAAGGGGTCTATATTTCTACATAAAACGGTAGCAATTTTTACTGAAATTAGGGTCTGCGAATACTAGACTATCAATCTTTTTCAACGCCACCGACCGGCACTGACACAGGCGTGTTTATATTAGCTAAAAGGGGGATATTTGGCGATCGCGATATCTCACTGTGCGCTGGGGCTGTGCGCTCACTTCAGGTTGGTTGAATCTGGCTTCTTCTTCTTCTTTCGTTGTATGGTATCGGCAATCAGTCAAATTTGACTATTGTTGCCAATGACGTTATGCATGTAATTCAAATTCAGTATTTCTGACTCCTTCTCTCTTTTAATTTACATTTAGAATCAAGTAAACATTTAATACTGTATATGCATCTGTATTTAAAGCTTAATAAGAAAATAACAAAACACCACATGCTTCAGCTCAGTTCCAACTAGCGCTTGCCTAGCCCTTTCATAGATGCAATCTTACCGATACGGAGCGGTACTTTGCGCCGTTTTTTCGGACATGCCTAGGTAACTCATGCATAGACATAGGGGCGTGTGTTGTACCTGTGCTTACTGATGGGTTGAACATGTATTTTGGATAATTATCAAGTAATGAGATGAAAACACTTGTGGGCTAAGTTAGTAGAAAATGGGGCTTCTAAATGCACATAATTGTGTGCGTGCATCATTTATACATTAAGACATAACTTTTATAATATACACAAAGGAAGAAAATACATTTAGCATTGAAACTCAGACCTACATAAAATACAAAATACATGTACTAGTATCCCTCACTATGAACACGACAACAAAAGAAACGGGCAAAATAGACAACCCCCACCGCACCCCCACAACCGCTCCGGCAGACAAAAGAACACCCCCTCATCGCCATTATGCAAAACAAGCGGAACAGGTGAAAATGCATGTGGCTCCTGTTCCACATAAAAAATTATATTCACATTACAGCAACGAAGGGACGCTCCCCCGTCCACCAGAGAAAATGCGGGAAGCACAGCGAGGAGCCGTATACCCCGTCCGCTTCCTTGCCTGGTTCATGTAGTGCCTAGTTCTTCTTTACTGAGAAAGGAGGGTTAAAGCCTACCTTCCCCGAAAAACGCTTCGTTCGCAGAACGAAACGTGTAATAGCCCTTTGTATTTGGGGATCACTACTTTTCAAATACTCAATTATTTTTCTTTCATTGGTTTCATTCAGTTCAGACAGGAGCATCGCTCTCTCGATAATATATTTTGGGCAATCTATAAGGTAATGGCCGACAGTTTCAACCTGTTGACATCTGTCACAGAAACCAGTTGGATGAATACCTAGTCTTAATAGATCATGGTTGAGACCTATCACTCCAACTCGAAGACGATGGAGTATAATTTCTTGTTGTCTACCTAGGTTACAAGTGTAAGTGGATGTAACTGATGACTGCAGCTCTTTTAAACTGGAATTTGATTGATTCCATCTTTCTTGCCAGAGTACTTTGGAACTCTGAACTATAAGTTGTTTTATTTCTGAAAGTGTTATTTTGTTATATATTTCAATATTTTTGGATAGAGCAGCTTTTGCGCACGAGTCTACTATTTCATTGCCCGTGATTCCGCAGTGTCCTGGGATCCATTCCAAATATATATCTATTCCTTTGTACTTAAGCCTCGTACTAATCGTTAGAATTTCATTAATAGTTGGTTCATTATTTTGGTTTTGTATGGATAAAAGAGCACTAAGTGAATCACTAAATATAAATACACCGTGTAAATGTCCATATTTTCCACCCATTCGAGGCTAGAAGAATAGCAATCAATTCAGCCCTGTAAGACGAAGTGAAATTAGTCAATCTCTTCCCTCGATGTATTGAAAAGTATGGTACATAAAAGGCAGATGAACTTACTCCTTTATCAGGTGATTTGGATCCGTCAGTGTATATGTGCAATTGACCTATCCATTTGGTGTGTATTAATTCAAGGCTCTGTTGTTGTAATTGCATGGGATGGTCTGTTTTCTTTAATTGTAAGTTTAATTCAGTAGATATGATTGGTGGACAGAATAACCATGGGGGAAAAACAGAAGGACTAAGTTTTTCGATAATTTCTTGTCCCATCTTACACTGTAACCTGTATCCAAAAGGTTTACAAACACATTTGCCTTTTAGGTATTCAAATTGCCAGCATGGTTCTATATGACTTACCAGTGGGTGATTAAAATTTCTCTCAATACTCTGTCTGTACTTGCTAGATAACAATTGTCTTCTTAGGTCTAGAGGTAGTTCACCCATTTCAACCTGTAAAGAACTCAAAGAGGTTAACGGGAGACACCCCGCACATATCCTAAGAGCTTGATATTGCACAGAATCTAAGATCTTTTTGGTAGTTTCAGCTGCACTATCATATGCTTGGCAACCGTAGTCCAGAAGAGATCTGATAAGTGCTCGATAAACAATTAGAAGGGATTTTGATGAACTTCCCCATTTTGTTCCTGTCAGACTACGTAATATGTTTAGTTTTCGTTTACATCTTGTAGCTACATTTTCTATATGAGAGTGCCAGGTCAATTTGCTATCAAATAAAATTCCTAAAAATCGGTGAGACGGACATGAGAGATATCGGTCTGTAAGAAGTTACATTTTTAGAATCCTTACCAGTTTTAAGAATTGGAACCAATATGGAATGTTTTAGAGGACGTGGAATATTTCCAGTTTCCCATATTTCATTAATAATATGTAACATAGTGTTGTTAGCTCTCTCGGACATATTTCCATAGACAATATATGGAATATTGTCCTTTCCTGGCACCGTGGTGCGTTTGGAGGTTTTAACAGCCTTTTTTAGTTCAAACATCGAAAAATGTTCGTTAATCACATGGTCTGTTAAGAAAGGACAATTTTCCGTTCTTGTCAGGATTGTTTTAAGGGTTGCTTCTTTATTTCTCAGTCCCAAGGATTGGAAAAATTTACCAAGGGCTTCTGTTTTCTCTTGGGTTGATATAATGTCCTGTCCGTTTTCAACCAATATAGACATATTTTTAGATTCCTTTGTTGATACTCCATTTAAACGTTTTATACAAGCCCAAATTTTTGACTCCGGCATATATCTGTCAAGTCTTTTGCAAAAAGCCTGCCAGTATTCCCTTTCCGCTCGACGGAGGACTCGCTGAGCTTCCGCTTTCTTCTTCTTAAACTCATCTATTGCTTCAAACGTGAATTCTCTTTTCAGTTTGTTACTGAATCTGTTTCTTTCTTTTATTTTATTAGAACATTCTTTGTTCCACCATGGAACTGGATTCCTTTCTATATTTCTTTTTTTTGGAATCACTTCCCTAATACATATTTTCAAGTAGTTAATAAATGATTCATAAGCTTTATTAACGTCTGCCTCTGTAAGGATTGAAATTTCATCCAGGATATCATTGCATTTATCTGCGAATTTGGCCCAATTAAAATTCTTAAAAGAAAATCGTTCCTCATCTATATTTTTCATATTAATATTTTTATAAAGTGCGTCTTTCTTTCCTGGTTGAATTTCAATATGTATGGGAAAATGATCACTACCAAAGGAATTATTCAAAACTTTCCATGAAGCCCTACCTGCCAAGATTGGTGAGGAGATAGTTAAGTCTAAATGTGAAAGTTTACCAGAGTAAGGGTCCATCCTTGTACCTGTTTTATCATTTAAGACAACCAGATTATATTTGTTTAAAAAGTGTTCCACTGCGTGGCCATTACTGTCCACTTTCTCGCTTCCCCACAATGGACTATGTGCATTAAAGTCCCCTGTGATTATTATCTTATCTCTTTCATTTACAAACTTTAATAATTCTTTTAAAATAAATTCATTTAATTTCTTACATGGATTGTAAAAATTGATTATAGATATTTTTTCGTTACCTACATAAACATTAACTTGTTGTAGTTCTAAACTTGGGTTGTCAAAAGGTCCTTCATAAGGTACCCCTTGATGTATATAAATGGCACATCCCCCTCTACATTGTCCATCTCTATTTCTTGAGACACAAGTATATTCGGGAATGATAAAAGAACTATGGTCATGAAACCAAGTTTCCTGGATACATAGTAAATCATATTTTTCAATTTGATTCAGGTGATAAGAAAGCTCTTGGCCGTGCCCTAATAGCCCTGGGCGTTCCATTGGAGTATGGAAAAAAGGGCCATTATGGTAAGGTTAGAGGCCATCTTCCTGTATTATTCTACATTTTTGTTGAAATCGCTCGAAGGCTGGCATAACGATGACCTTGGTTGCTTCCGGGGTTTTCCCTGTGAATGACTGGATAAGTTCAAATATAAATTCCAAAATTTGTTCGTCATTAGCTAAAGAAAGGAAATGAAATTTGGGTCTCTTGTTTGTTACTGCTTTGTTTCTGATTGGTTGGGTTGGGATATTAGTCGCCTCCGGAAGATCTGGGAGACTTGAAGTGGTAGGTTCTGTATTTTGATCAGATGCCATATCGACTTCAGTTTGTTGGGGGTGTTTTCCTTGAGTACTTTGACTAGGTATTTGACTAGGTATTTTACTAGGTAGTTGGCTAATATTTTGTACCTTAGATTTTGGGTTGGCTTGTTTTGCTCTACATCTTCAATTACCGGTTTTTTACTTTGCTGTGTCATCCAAATTTGAGACGCTTCTGCATATGTCATCTTTTGAGTGATTTTAATCTCCTGAACTTGTTTTGCCCTGATTGCTTGTTCGCAACCTTGAAACGCACCAGAGTGGTCCCCTCCACAATTGGGACATTTAGGTGATTCTTTGTTTGGGCATTCTGCAAAAGTGTGGTGCTCACCGCATCTCACGCATCTCATTTTTGATTTGCATATGTCGGCCGTGTGCCCATATCGTTGACATTTAAAACATCTCTTGATTTGGGGAACATACAGCTTAACCGGGAAGATCTGAAAACATAGATGTATATTGTCAGGAAGGTCTTTCCTATTGAATGTCAGTATAACGCTTCTCATAGGTATGTAGGTCGATTGACCTTCACCAACTTCCAATCACAATTAAAAGTTCAGCGACCAATTAGGGTGTCGCCGAAACGTCCAACAGAAAACAGATTTTTTTTTCTAAATTATAAAGATCATGTGATACCATTCATTTACTAAATTTGGAATCTATAGAGGTTGAAAATTGGTCTAAAAATAAACTTCTTTGCATCTTAAATAGCATGGGCCACACTGTGAGGATTGCCAAAAGTCAATGTGACTGTATTTGCCATTGCCCTACATGCATGCATGTGAACGGTGCAATGAATGGCAGGAATGCCTTCTAAGGAGTGGAGATGGTGCACACTTGTGTGCAGGCTTGAAATCCAATGACCAGGGGTAATAACAAATAACATTGTAAAGCGCATTGAAGTATTCACATAATACGCTATATAAATGTACTATATTATTATTATTATTATTATTATTAAAATTTCAAACTAATAATGCGAAATCTATTGCTTTCATGAGAGAATTCGAATACCGTACTTCCGGCGAAGAATTCAAAATGAATCAAGCTAGTATAGTGGTATAGTACGTGTTAAAGAAAATCGCAAGACATTTCATATTTTTAGCTGATAAACTGCAGCATGAAATAGAGGAGATATTCAGTTTTATCATGGTATAGGTCGCTATGCTTAGCAAGTTGTCTGGATCTTACTGTTTAAACTTCAACACGGCACATATTCTCGAAATACATGTATACACTTCGCATGAACAATAGTGCCAGTGCGGCATTATGGGGCTTCACGTAACGCAATAATGAAGTTCTGAAGAAAAAGTATTATAAATGTTCGCAAGACATTTCATGTTCTTAGCTGATTACACCATGAAATAGAGGAGATATTCAGTTTTATCATGGTATAGGTCGCTATGCTTAGCAAGTTGTCTGGATCTTACTGTTTAAACTCAACACGGCACATGTTCTCGAAATATTACACTCCGCATTAAAGCGCTGGTATTGTATTATGGAGCTTCGTAACTCAATAATGAAGTTCTGAAGAAAAGTATTATAAATATTCGCAAGATATTTCATATTCTTAGCTGATTACACCATGAAATAGAGGAGATATTCAGCTTTATCATGGTATAGGTCACTATACTTAGCAAGTTGTCTGGATTTTACTGTTTAAACCTCAACACGGCACATATTCTCGAAATATTACACTCCGCATTAAAGCGCTGGTATTGTATTATGGAGCTTTACTCAATAATGAAGTTCTGAAGAAAAAGTGTTATAAATGTTCGCAAGACATTTCGTATTCTTAGCTGATTACACCATGAAATAGAGGAGATATTCAGCTTTATCATGGTATAGGCCGCTATACTTAGCAAGTTGTCTGGATCTTACTGTTTAAACCTCAACACGGCAAAATTTCTCTTTCCTGTAAAAAAAAACGGAAATATTTTTTACAGACTGTAGTTTTACATGAGGCTGTAAAATAACGTGCACAAAGTCCTGGCGTTTCAACTGCCAGGAAATTTCCTGTAAAAATACCCACATTATTTTTAACAGTGTACGAAGTGTAATATTTCGAGAATATGTGCCGTGTTAAAGTTTAAACAGTAAGATCCAGACAACTAAGTATAGCGACCTATACCATGATAAAGCTGAATATCTCCTCTATTTCATGGTGTAATCAGCTAAGAATATGAAATGTCTTGCGAACATTTATAACACTTTTTCTTCATGCAGAACTTCATTATTGAGTTACGAAGCTCCATAATACAATACGAGCGCTTTAATGTGGAGCGTAATATGTCGAGAATATGTGCCGTGTTGAGGTTTAAACAGTAAGATCCAGACAACTTGCTAAGTATAGCGACCTATATCATGATAAAGCTGAATATCTCCTCTATTTCATGGTGTAATCAGCTAAGAATATGAAATGTCTTGCGAACATTTATAACACTTTTTCTTCAGAACTTCATTATTAAGTTACGAAGCTCCATAATACAATACGAGCGCTTTAAAGTAAAGCGTATAATATGTCGAGAATATGTGCCGTTTTAAAGTTTAAACAATAAGATCCAGACAACTTGCTAAGTATAGTGACCTATTTCATGATAAAGCTGAATATCTCCCCTATTTCATGGTGTAATCAGCTAAGAATATGAAATGTCTTGTGAACATTAATATAATACTTTTTCTTCAGAACTTCATTATTGATCGAGTTACGTGAAGCCCCATGCACAATACTCGCGAGCGCTTCAATGCGGAGTGTACATATGTCGAGAATATGTGCCGTGTTGAAGTTTAAACAGTATAATATCCAGACAACTTGCTAAGCGTAGCGACCTATACCATGATAAAGCTGAATATCTCCTCTATTTCATGGTGTAATCAGCTAAGAATATGAAATGTCTTGCGAACATTTATAACACTTTTTCTTCAGAACTTCATTATTAAGTTACGAAGCTCCATAATACAATACGAGCGCTTTAAAGTAAAGCGTATAATATGTCGAGAATATGTGCCGTTTTAAAGTTTAAACAATAAGATCCAGACAACTTGCTAAGTATAGTGACCTATTTCATGATAAAGCTGAATATCTCCCCTATTTCATGGTGTAATCAGCTAAGAATATGAAATGTCTTGTGAACATTAATATAATACTTTTTCTTCAGAACTTCATTATTGATCGAGTTACGTGAAGCCCCATGCACAATACTCGCGAGCGCTTCAATGCGGAGTGTACATATGTCGAGAATATGTGCCGTGTTGAAGTTTAAACAGTATAAAATCCAGACAACTTCCTAAGGCATAGCGACCTATACCATGATAAAGCTGAATATCTCCTCTATTTCATGGTGTAATCAGCTAAGAATATAAAATGTCTTGCGAACATTCATAACACTTTTTCTTCATAATTTCATTATTGAGATACGTGAAGCCCCATAATACCGCACTGGCGCTATTGTTCATGCGAAGTGTCATACAGGTATTTCGAGAATATGTGCCGTGTTGAAGTTTAAACAGTAATATCCAGACATCTGGCCCAGGTATGTGGCATATATACTACCAGAAAGCTGATCTCTTCAGCTTTCATTTAGTAAATCAGCTAAGAATAAAAAATGTCGATGGAAATTTGAGAGAGCTTTTATTTAACCACTGTATTTTGCAATCATTATGCCGACTGACTCTTCGTTGGAAGCCGGGTTATTTAGTGGGTGTCTAAAGGACTAAGTTAAAATAGTAAGATCCAGACATCTTGCCCCGGTATGTGGCATATACCATCATAAAGCTGACTATTTCACACGCTCATTAATCCTGGAGTACAATTCTGCATCTACTAATTTATAAGCCTACTGCCTGAATTGAAGTTTCCGACCGGTAACGAAACGGATTTACCGTGTCAATATTTTTTTCGTTTTGTTTTGTCTCTTTTGAGGACACCATAGAGCGATTTCTATTGTTCTCGGCCGCTTCGGTGCCGCACCCGAGTGGTCGCTGGAGTGGTCGCCAAAGCAAAGCCAAAGGTAGCTCGATTTCTCTTTTTATTTTAATCTTAGAAACAACTAACTTTAGTTTTGTCCTCGCCTCGTGCATGCATTCAATATTACGATAATATTATAATTAAGAGCAAATAATAGATTAAAACTTTACATAGGCCTAACTTTTGTTAGGCCTACGTTAGTTAGGCCTAGGCCTATTTAAATTTTTTTAAAATTATTTAACTTAGGCCTAACTGTTAGGCCTAGGCTATATTTTGGTAGCCTAGCTAGGGGCCTATTCCTTATTATTTTTTCATAGATGCACTAGGCTAGTCTGGTTTTTTTTTTTAAATAAATGTAAAAGAATATTCACCGTTATGGCGTGGGGTTTTCAAAAATGGAATTTATCGTCTGCTAGCGTAGTACCAGCCAGCCACACTGTACCTGATCATCACGTGAGATGTTAGATGTTATCCATTTAATCGCAACTCAAAAATTAAACGGAAGTCCCAAATACGCGATTCTGATTGGTTGAAAATCCAGTTGCATTAAATTTGTTGACTTGCGTTTTAAACGCAACTTTTTATGCAAGATTAAGCTAGGGCCCTATACTATTAATAATTAATAGCGCGCTTAACTTATGGGGTGTTGCAAGAAAGTTGCGATTGATTGCAAGTTGCAACTGATCGGTACTGACCAATCAAAATCATTGTTGCAAGCGCATCTTCTTGAATGGGCAGACGCTGAACCATTCAGAATGGTTGTTCTAATTTGCTTTACAATTTGCAATTGATTGCAACTTTCTTGCAACACCCCATTAGTCAATGCAAGGAGAGAGTTTTTAGAGATTGGCCTGGGAATTTAGGCCTGTTTACAAGTTCAAAGTTGGAGCTTTATAACGATGCGGTCATAGTCGTGAGTAATATAAGTTAATAACTAAGTTAAGGAATATAGACTGACGATAACGTGAGACAGAAATAATCGTCTGTTAATTATGGGGAGGCTGGGAATGACATCTAACTTAAGCCTAGGCCTAGGCCTAGTAAAATAAATTAAAACTGACATAACTTAAATTGGCAACCTTCCCGTCATATGTATGGAGGTCAGTGGAGCCAGACGTAGTCGTAGTTTCAGAATCAGATCAGTGGAACAACCGACGATACTGAGCTGAAAGACTAAAGCAAGTTTTGCTCTAGACTCGACTTAGGCTACTGTTACTTGTTACTAAATACTAGCCTAGATAGAACGTTAGAATGTTAAAGTTAGACCCCGTAATATAGGCCTAGGCTAGCCTAGGGCTAGGCCTATAGGCTAGTCTAACATTTTTTTTGCCTTGTCAGAGAATCCTAGATCTAGGGCCTACTTTTCTTCCCTTTTTTTTTCCTGAGATTTGCGCCCCACTTTTTCAAAATCCTGGATCTGCCCCTGTCACGTGTGGCTGGGCCGAGCTACGCTGTACGACGACTCAGACTTTGTTGTCTAACGTACGGTACCAGTAGTACCGTATGCCGTAGGCCTAGTCCGTACCGTCCTCATTTGATGTGACTGCGTCTGGCGTAGGTCTATAGTATACTATACGTTAGCTCTGACATAGGCTCTGACTTTAGCATGGCATGGGCCGCGGAACCGGAGGAGGGGGGGGGGGGGGCTGGGGGCTGCAGCCCCCCCCCCCACACACACGCTTTTTTTTTAGTAGGCCTAGATACACGTTTATGAAATCTCAGAAAAAAGGTTCGAAAATTGTCATTAATGAGTGAAATCAGATCAGCCCCCCCCCCCCCCCCCCCACTTTCAACAACGCTCCGCGGCCCCTGTTTAAATTACGCGTTAACGTAGTTTGACCCTAGGCCCTAGGCCTACTCATTTTCGTTCTGGGATCGCAAATAGGGAGTTTTCGATTATGTCAACGTGAACGCCGTCCGAGGCTAGATCCTCCAAACGGCAGAGGTGAGGTAAAAAAAAACGATGATTTATTAGGGTACATGCCCACAGTAGGCCTATATCACCTCTGCCGTTTGCGAGACGAGATAGTAGGCCTAGAGCTACTGTGGGCAGACATGGCAGACGACGCAATAAATCATTGTTTTTTGGTAAGTTGTAAGTTAACTAAATTTAAGTTAGGGAGCGCAATAAAGTAATAGTTTAAGCTTGATTTGGTACTATAATTACTTCAAGAAAGGATGTAATTTAATCAAAGCATGTAGTCGCTATTTTGTAGTCGCGGTTCGCAACGCTTTTGAATGGCCAGCTTGTACAGCGCTGTCGCTTTGCGACAGCGCTGTGTATAGTTAAGATCCTCCCAGCTACGCGACAGCGCTGTGTATAGTTAAGATCCTCCCAGCTACAATGGACTGTTTTGTGTTAACTGCATACCGCACTTTGTTCAAGAACGTCTCACCCGCCCACTGGCTTCTCCGTCGTCCACTAGTCAGATCGAGAACGCGTCAAACATGGTTTAGCCGTCTTCTCTAAAACGTGAACCTCGCTTCACCCAATGTTGGCTTCATGCTTCACCTACATGCAGTCAATAGGGACTTTTAGAATTGCACGTCCACTTAGTCGACTGGTACGTACGCAAGGACATCATTCTACGCCACTGCGCATGCGCCACTCGCCCTCTCCCTGTCCTCCTCCTCATTGTACCCTTCACAATTGCACTGGTTAACAAAAGAACATCCATTCATTGCTATCCTGTAAAAATATGTAGAACAGGTGTCACATAATAGCAGTGAAGGGATGTCCTTTTGTCTACTAGAGCTATTGTGGAGGGTAGAATGAGGAGCTGCATAAATTGTCCGCTCTCTTTGTCATCGTGTTCATAGTGTACTATGCTCATCCGTTGAGTGTGTACTTCCGGTTGACGTCGACGGTACGTACACGTCGAGTGAAATCTAAAATGATCAGAACTGTAGTCAACATGGGCAGTCGACGACGTTGACATGCGCGAATTAGTCGACTGGGACGAAGTACTAGTCCACTGCTTCTAAAAGTCCCTAATACATCCATTGTCGCTGGGACGATCTAGGACGGCGTTCTAGTTGACACATCCGAAAACTCCATGCTGCCCCCAGTGTTCCGTCTTTTATAGGGTAAAAGGCCATATATTGGGGGATAGTTTTTGTGCGCTCTTGCAACGGATTTCGTTCAAATTTTGCATGAAGGTGTCTCTTGGTATAATCTAGAAACCTATAGATATTGGTGATGCTGCCTCCAGTGTTCCGTCTTGTATAGGGTCAAAGGTCATACTTCGGGGAATGGCGTGAGTGCACTCTCCAGACCACATTTCCTGGTGGATTTCTTTCAAATTTTGTATAGAGATTTAACTTGGTATAAAAGGGGTATAATCTACACATCTTTACTTTTTGGTGATGCTGCCCTCATTGTTCCGTCCTTTATAGGGTCAAAGGTCATTGTCCATTTCTTGCACTCTTCTGCATTTCTTGACAGATTTCGTTCAAATTTTGTATGGAAGTGTATCTTGGTAAAGTCTACGCACCTATAGTTTTTGGTAATGCTGCCACCAGTGTCCCGTCTTTTATAGGGTCAAAGGTCATACTTTGGAGGATGGCGTGAGTGCACTCTGCAGGCCACATTTCGTAATGGATTTCTTTCAAATCTTGTATGGAGATGTAACTTGGTATAATATACACATCTTTACTTGTTGGTGATGCTGCCCTAATTGTTCCGTCCTTCATAGGGTCAAAGGTCATAATGTCTTTTGTGCGCTCTAACTTCCACATTTCTTGACGGATTTCTTTCAAATTTTATATGGAGGTGTGTCTTAGTGAAATCTACACATCTTTAGTGTTTGCTGACGCTGCCCCCAGTGTTCCGCTTTTTATAGGGTCATACGTCATATTTTGGTTGCATGCATTCTGGAGGACACATTTGTTGACTGATCGATTTCTTTCAGATTTTGTATGGAGGTCCATCAGTGATTACTCTAGACCTCTACATTTTTGGTGATGCTGCCCCCCAATGTTCCGTCTTTCATAGGGTCAAATGTCATATTTTAGTGGATATCTGGTGTGTGCTGTGAGGTCACATATCTTGACAGATTTCTTTAGAATTTTCTATAGAGATGCATTATACTCTAATCTACACACATTGTTTTGGTGATGCTGCTCCTAGTGGTGACAATAGTCCGGGTCACTGGCGGCAATCTTTACGTCATATCATTTTGTTTGAGGGAGCTGGGGAGGGGGAGGTGTCCCTCCTTCGCTGCCAATGCCGGGGATACATTCGCATTGCGCGGCAATGGACATTTCTAGTTTCTTATAGCTTTTTTTTGTTGCTCATTTTATGTTAGCTAGGCGCCTTTATGGCTTTAAATTTAGTTTATCTATAGGCTAGACTAGAGAGGCTCTACTTTGGGTTTGGAATAGAGTCTAATAAATAATATATCATTATCATATGAAATATCCCCTGAAAAGGATTGCTCTTCTAATGCCTTCAAACTAACCGGCAAACTACCTACCAAGGGTCATCATAGTCGAAATATATCTAGATCTATGGATGACCAGAATTGGATGAAAAGTTTGGATCAAACTTTCATGCCACATCACGGTGTATCTATAGGTCTATAATCTAGATCCTGTGACTGTGTGCATGTGCATGCATGGGCGGAAATCCTAACCTTAAGACTTAGGGGCGGGGAGCCGTGTCCCCCCTCCACGTCACGATTTTGTCAATTTAGATCAACCCCCGCCCCCCCCCCCCCCCCATTTTAATTTTTAACTGGTCAGAGAGCCTTTTTGTAAAAGGGCATGCAAGTTGTAAAGCCAGGCAAAAGCATGCAGGGACCCAGGGTAAATTTTCATTTGCACTTTGCGAATTTTCCATACTTTACTAGTACATGTACATGTATATCTAAACAGTTAACGTTAGACTTAAAAAACGTTAATACTAATAGTAAGAAATCTAGTTCTAGTCTAACTTTATAAACTTATTTTTCCAAATTAAAGGGAAACTCAAGTTCTCCCCCCGCCCCCCCCCCCCCCCCCTTGCGATGATTTTCAATATTCAGGCAACCATCGGCGTGTAAGTAGCGAGGTTCCTTAATACATGCCTGTATATAAATATAGGGGTAGATCTATATGTGGAAATGTATGGAAATAACATATTTGCCAGTTATAAAGAACATTTTGCTCTGTCGATCGCGCTAGACTCAGGCGCGTTAGCCTCCCCTTCTGAAAACGGGAGTATTATACTATGCCGTTTTTCCGAAGGTTCATAATTCCGACGATTCGTTTTTCTCGAAGGTTCGTATTTCTGAAGGTTTATTACTCCGACGGTTCGTAAGTTTTTCCGGAAATGAAATAGGACATGCAGGGTTCATAATTTCGAAAATGAATTCAAAAGGGTTCATAATTTCCGAAGGTTCGTAATTCCGAAAAGTTATGCAGATCTAGGGCTCTATCATGTGCATTTTCGGAATTAATTACGAACCTTTGGAATTATCAATCCTTTTTCATTTTCGGAATTACGAACCCTATAATTCATTTTCGGAATAACGATCGTTCGGAGCTAGTTCGGCATTATGAACCCCCTGCTATGGGCGAACCTTCGGAATTGCTTCGGAAAAACTATTACCCCCCCCCCCCCCCCCCCCTTTCGTAATAACCGGTAGACTCTAGATCGATATATTTTTAGGATGTTTTCATTACACAGAACATTTGACCACGTGCACATGTCCCTCATTTATCTAAGTCTGCTACAAATATATACGTACATTCTATTTTAATCCAAGAAAAAGACGAAAGCCGGCCAAACGCTCCTAAAAATGGATGGATCCGGGCATACAGTTGGTCTTTATGAAATTGCTGAATCACATTATTGGACACCATCGGATGACGTTCTTCCTTTGGATGAAAGTAGCTGCAGCACCGTGGTGGCAGATTCAGTTGATTCTGATTTTACTCCATCACCATGTATACTCGGAGGTCTGCAATTGTAAGTAACTTGTAGACGCTTCAATCGACCCAATCCATATAGTAAGCTTATAATTATCGACACAAAGTAACATACACAAGCGCTGACAGACTTTATAGTGTAATATTTCACCTAAATGTGAAATTTAGAGACTCCAAATACATCAGGTTTTGTCTCTGTGTTTTTAAAAAGACAAAGAATAGACCTACTGACTAACACTATTATTTGAAACAAGAATCTTTGCCGTCTGACGATAGAAACGGTGGGACTGCTTTTATTTTCACGAATAGTTTTATACTTAAGACGTGCATGTCAAAAGTTTTCAGGATAACCAATTTTATATTAAAGATTGATACGTGTGTAACCCTCCTGATGTACAATGTAGATATGTAAGCTGGTTCGTTCACCTTCTTACGTAATCACCAGAAAATGTATGTAGACAATACCCCCGGGGGTGGGGGGGGGGGCATGTGCGGTGGGTATTTGCCGCAGAGAAGACCCCCATTTTTACACTCAAATTTCCGTTCCAAAGCATACCAGTTTTCCTCCTTCCCGTTCCGTCGTTCTGGCCGTTCTTGCCCGCCCCGGCCGCGTATTTTTTTCTGGCAGGACTTGCGCCATTTATGGAGGGCTCTGGTCTGGTCAAGAGTCCCCGCTTTGAAGACTTTGAGAGAGACAACAACTTTAAGACTTGTATTTTCCCAAAGTTTCACCCTATTTTTATTTCAGCAAAAGAAAATTTTGTCAATACTGAATATTCAATCTGATCCTGACCAATCTCGAACTCGATTCACCTACATGACAAGCGCGTTTATCCAAATGCGCCTCACAAGCAACTGCACGTCAGGTTCGCTCTTTTTTTTCCGATGACCCTAGCATCATACATGTATTTATATGGTAATCCATTTACAAAGACCCCCTTTTCCCAAAATCTTAGTATAGTTCCGAAGACGATAATTTGCACGATACGCTCGTTCCAAAGCACCCTTTTTTGTCTTGCAAGCGGCACATACCTACCATTTTTCGGGGTCAAGTGCCCCCCTTCCCCTTATAATAACCACATGTATAATGTGAGGAATCAAAATAATAAGTTTCTTTCTCACATTATGTAAATTTACCGGTGAGAGTTCCGATGCTTTCGCATTTCTCTCATATGATATATGTAGGGGAGAGCGGGGTGAACTGGGACGTGGGAGAACTGGGACACCACCTCTATAACTAAAAAAATAATTAATCTATTATAAATTAGTTTGAATCCTACGAAAGGTCTTAACTATACATGTAAATGTTCACAAATACATCTACAGCTATACTGCAATTTGCTTTCACTTCTTTTATAGGAGCACCTTTTTTCTATTTTTCATCATTCATTGTCAATTATTTTAATTACATGTATACCACTTGGCTATATATAGTAAATAACCCGCATACAAAATATAAGTCTTATATGACCCTATAATTTGCAATAATATTTTTAGCGATAAAATACTAACACTAATATTTTGCAGGCATTTGTTGTTTTTTACTATCGGGGTAAACTGGGACATCTTGTCCCAGTTCACCCCGGCCGGTTACTTTTTGTGTATGTAAGGAAAATGAGCTTTTATCAGTCATAATCCATAGGGAAAATAGGAAACAAGAAAATAAGAAATGCTACCTGCTGCATACCTTTACTGATGTAATAAGTTTACAATGAAGAACAATTCCACTACAAACAAAAGACTGATCGTAATTCCGTTTCCATGGTAACAACACTTTTTGTTAGCGCGACAGGACGGAACAAATGGTGAAATGGTGAAATTTTGTAAGACAGATTCAAAACTAAAATTCTATCAAAGTTAAAATTGAAGACTAGCTACGTATCGTAATTTTTGATTAGCATGATAGAGCACATGACATTCAACCATGAAGCTAAGATTTTGGCCCATTCAATTTTTTTTTAATTTGAAAATTGATGAATGCATCGCGCGACAGGACGGAATGCGACGGGACGGAAACTTTTGCACCATGTACAAAATGAATGGGGATTTAATTTTTTTTAAATATTGTCCAACTGTACTTTTTTCTTTTATACTATGGTAGAACTAAAATGTTAAGGCACAGGAAAGTGGCAAGCTTTATTGTTAATTCAAATTAAAGAGATAAAATCACTAGAGAGGATGGACACTTTTGCACCATGTACAAAACAAATGGGGATTTTGAAAAGAAATTCATGACATAGTTTTTTTCTTTAAAAAAATATGGTAGAACTAAATTGTTCAGGTAAGAAAACTGTCAATATCTATTGTTTATTCAAATTAAATGAATAAAAACTTGCTCTGGTTAAAAAAAGTATATACTTACATCAAATGACATACATGTGACTGTATTTCTCATGCAAAAGTCCGTCCCGTCGCGCCTAAAATCCCTTAAATACCCACTAAATGCGACGGGATGGAAAAAAAGGATCACATCACAATTCTTCTCGAAATATAAGGGAATCAATTTTAATGGTACAGAAGTGATGGCACGATAGTTCATTGATACTTTATAAGACCTCAGTCTATAAACTACACTTTATCCTACAAAAAAATAAAAAGGGGGTGTCAAAGTGCCCCAAAATACAATTTTGCACAAAAAAGTTCATATTTTAACCCAATTATAATAGAATATTGCCAGAACTGGCATTGGGCATTGAATAATATAGTATTCCAACTCCAAACTTTATTTTTCAAATGCCCTTGCACTTTTTACTTAATTGCTTTTTCTAGTAATTCCGTCCGTCGCGCTCTGAGGGCGCTTTTTTCCATTTTAAAGGTTAATTTTTAAAAAACGAAACGCAGTCATGAAGAGACATGTACATTTTCATAAACTACAGATTCTCAGCTTTCATGTGATATACAAGGGCAGACACAAATCTTAAAATGAAAATTTAGAGTTTATGTTGACTATACTTTTGGCTCAGACTCGTAGACATATTATGAAAATATCTTTGGGTCTACATATAAATCATAAAAAATCATATCGGTCAATTCCTTTTTACAGATCATTCATACTACTTCAGACAAACTTGTGTAAATAAAAAAATGTATAAATATTATGAACAATTATTAATTTTTGCCCCAAACCGTCGAAATATAGGTTACAATTTACAAAACGCTCATCATTTCATCCAATATTTTGTTTTCATTCGCATGAATCTTTATGTTAACTTTACAAGTGACCCTTAACCAAGTTTTTTAAAAGTGATATATTAATTTTAACATTCCCAGCACTTATTTTAGACATATACCAGAAAAAAGAGTGATTCTAGCATTTTCAAGAGTTTTGTCCAATTTCTCCCCGACTGTCCCACTTCACCCCTATTACTGTCCCAGTTCACCTCCATGGTGTCCTGCTTCACCCCGTTCATGTACCTCATTTTTAATGGTCATTTGCAAAAAAACAAAAATATGTATATAGGGATTGTGTCAAATACCTTGTTTTGTAGCCTACTATTGATATTATTTACCATGTAATAATGGAGAGGCTATACGATGAATATTTTAGAAGTTACAAAGCAAAGAGTGCCAAATCACGATTCTTGTCCCACTTCATACCCTATACATAGCACATATTCCTCAATGAAATGAACCTTGTGTGATTCATTAAATCAAGCCATCAGTTGTATTCTAGATGCATGTGTAATGATGATACACCGAGCCAATTTGATGATCACAAGAGGTGTGTTTTTGTTTCATCCATGTACTCCTCATTTGCCAGTGTATGATAATAATATTGTCAAATCTCGTAAGATTTCATTGTTGTTATTATTATCATCATTATTATGATTATAATTATGATAGTAATTGCTTTATCTTGAAAAAAAAATGAAGCATGTGAATTTGTACTGTTTGCTGATATTTGCTCTTCCTTTTTATGGCCACACGAATTGTCATTACCATACTCAGTCATTGCCCCGGGAAAACGCCAAACGACCACCATGCGTTAGAAGCAATGATGTAAATTGTAATCATGAGTAGAGTTGATTTATCTTGTTAGGCCTACATCTCACCTTTGATCGCTCTACATACTGTATATTATTCTTCCAGCTTGAAAAGAACAGAGCTCGGTAGACAGTGCGAGTCAGAATACACTTATTTTACAGAATCCGGTAAGATCATAATATTGTTCTTTACTACATTCAGTCGCATTTTTACTTGTTGTCCCATATAAATAGCACATACATGTCTATCATTAGATCTATTTGAATTCAGAACAATTAACAAAAAAACTTATACAAATACAAGGGTTACTTGGAGAACTACGAGATGATTTCAGTTGCTTAGGGAGCAAAACTATCTTGAGTTTAAAAGTGCTTTCCTTGAATTATTATCTATTTCCTGGCCATATTGATGTGGTATCCTTAAAAAATTCTGTCGGATTAATAGGTGAGATTAAGATATTGAAATTCGGTGTTTAATTATTCATAGTATCATATATAAACTCCTTGATTCTGGAAGGAAAAAATGATTGTACATGTATTAAGAAAGGTTTGTAGCAAGGAAATTAGAAATCATTGAATAAATCATACAATATTTCCCATCTGACATTTCCCCGTCGGCTGCCGCAAGAAATCCGTGACAGCTATGTATTGTCAATACCAGTAACGGCCTCTCTCTCTTTCTCTTGCTCTTCCAGATGTTTCGCAAAGCACAAACTGCTCGGAGTCTATCTTAGACCCATCAAAAAGGTAACAAGATTATTTTCAAAAGTAAGATTAAATTTCAGGGGTTCATGTCAGATCAAGCGCTTACAATAAATCTTGGATTGCCGTTTACGTGTACATGTATGACTCCCTTTACCAATTTTTTAAATTGTAAATAGATAAAATTTATTCTCGTGTGTCTATTCGCTATCATTTGAATGCGCTACAAAATTCCTAAATTATGCAAATTATAATGAAGTATAATTGGAATTCTATTAATAATAATGAAGTACAAGTAGAAGAGGGTTAGCATTTTTCCCAGGTGCCAGGCAGTGAGACCACACAAAGGAAATTCAAATTCCTAAACGACTTACATATTTTCCTTTTTTATCTTACACTCTTTGCTGCTTAAGTGGCAAAACAACAAGCTTCATCATATAACATATAACATAGATATTCAACTTCTAAATATGTAGAGGACATTTGCATCGAAAAAACATGAAATCATAGAGATGGAGGAAAATTAAACTAAATCGTGGATTTACACGAAATAGAACATAGTCATTCCGAATTATTCAAGACTGCTGAAGCAAAAGTTGTTTCTTCAAGAACAGGCTTGAGGTAAAATGTTTGAAAGGTTCTAGCATTGGACCAGTCTGCCTTCTTCAAAATTTCTTTCATAGTTACACCATGGGCGAAGGCAGAAGAGGTGGACGCGCTTCGAAAGCTGTGAGCCGAAAAAACTGTAGTATCGATTCCCGATGCTGATAAGGTAGACTTTAGCCATCTGGCTAATGTGCTGGACGTCACAGATTTGTGCGGTTTCTTGGTAGAAATGAAAAGTTTTGTTTCGCCCGTCTCCTCACGAAGAGACTTTGTACGATTAATGTACTCCTGTAAAGCTGACAACACACATAATTTCTTATTAGAAGGGTAGGGCAGAAGTTCGATAGTCTGATTTGCAATACCTCGCTTTGGCGTAGTTGTTTTCAAAAGGTTCATGACCTGAAAAACTGCTCTATCGTCAGACAAGTTCAAAAAAGAAATATCCAGATGGTTAAGGGTCTGCGTGCGTTGCGCTGACACTAAGGCAACTAATGAAGCCAACTTTTTACTGAGGTCTAACAGAGAAAGATGAGAATTATCAGCGATTGAACATAAATAATCAAAAACTTTGGAAACTTTTCCAAGTACTATGGTATCTAGGTTTCGGGGTATTAATATTGAATACCCCCTTCATAAGTCTAACAACCAGTTTTCCAACTGGGAATCCTTCGATTGGATGGAGAACAGATGAAAGCGCTGATCGGTACGAATTAATGGTTGAATACGCTTTATCTTGTCTCTGTTGAGAACTAAGGAAGTTTATTACGTCAGCGATACATGGTTGATAGGGATTAATCGACTGTTCACCACACCAGCGAAGCCATAGTTGAAAAGCGGATTCGTACTGCTTGCTGGTTCCATCTCGCCAAGAGAGGGCGATAAGACTCGAAGCGTGTTCCGAAATTCCCGTTGAGCGCCAGCGTTCGACGAGATGACGAAGGCGGTTAGATGAAGATTTGGGAACAGACTCGGACAATCGATCAAAGAGTTGGGTGGTAGAAGAAGAGGTACAGCAACCAGTAACTGAAGAATTATTGGGTACCAAGGCTGAGCTTGCCATAGAGGTGCGATGAGTAAGGTTTTCTCTACGTTGTCTTTCCTCACTTTGTGTAGGACCCTGGCAAGAAGACAAAAGGGGGGAAAGAGATACACTGTCATTGAATTCCAAGATAAAGAAAATGCATCTACTTCGAATGCTTTGGGGTCGCGTTTCCATGTGACATAACATGGTAATTGATTGTTGAAGCAAGAAGAAAAAAGATCAATCTCGGGTCTTACATTGAAATGACGACAGATTGAAACAAATAAATCAGGACAAAGGTGAAGCTCTTTGTTAAGATCCCTACGTGAAAGCGTGTCAGCTTCTATATTAAGCATGCCAGCCAGGTGGGATGCAGACAACCAAATATTGCGATCGAAACAAAAGGTCCAAATTGCATAAGAAATTCTATTTAATTGAGGAACGCATCCCCCTAGTTTATTAATGTAAGAGACTGCAGAACTATTGTCTGACTTAATGTGAATATGGGTATCATGACGGGTACTACATAGAGTAGACAATGCGTGTTTAATTGCGAGTAATTCAAGAACATTGATATGCAAATGAGAAACACTGGACGACCAAACTCCTTGAGAAAAGGAGTTATCGTCCTCGCAGTAAGCACCCCACCCAGTATTGCTCGCATCTGTACGTATTGAAACGTCAATTGGAGGAATTTCTGCAGAGGAACAGAATTCCTCAGGTGGGATATTAAGCCACCACTCGATTTCTTGTAAAACGTCTGTTTAATGACAATGTAGCATCAAAATTCCCATCTGAATTTTGTAGTGCAATGATTTTGGTTCTTTCCAACAGACGATAATGAAGTCTGCCTTTTGGAAAGGCATCAAAGGAAGAAACAATGAGTCCAATAAACCTAGCAAGATCACGAATAATAACCTTTTCTGAAAGAAGGATCAAATTTCCTAGCGTTCTTATTTTCTCCACCTTCTCATGAGGTAGGCTTATTGTCAAACTTGACGAGTTAATACAAAAGCCAAGATAAGTGGGCGTTGTGGCGTGCGCCTGTAATCCAGCTACCAGTGGAAGTTAACTGATTCAGCGGACCCAGGTTCGAGACTGAGTCACGTCTTCCGGATGGTGACGTTAAAGGTCGGTCCCAGACGTAAATAATCATATCTGATTGATACACGTCTGTAAAAACCCAATTACACACACACACACGCTAGTTTCGGGTGTCAACGAGGATTTCATAAAATTAATATTAAATCCTAATGAGGACAACAAATCGCAAACAAATTGAGTATGCTCAATGCTCATTTTTCTTGAATTAGCAAAAATAATAATATCATCTAAATAGATCATAGAACGAATGCCTCTACTTCTCATGGCAGCCATTACTGGTTTCATGACTTTAGTAAATACTCTTGGAGCTGAACTAAGCCCAAAAGGTAGACATTGGAAACAATAAAAGACATTTTCCCACGAAAAACCTAAATAACGATGATAACTTTCATGAATAGGAATGGAAAAATAAGCATCCTTGAGATCAATGGAAGTTATGAAATCAGATTTCATCACAATATCCTTAACATTTTTAAATGTTTCCATCTTAAAATGTTCATAATTAACAAAATGGTTCAGGTTTTTCAGATTTATGATTGGTCTGCGTTCCCCTGATTTCTTAGGGATAGTGAAGATAGTAGATAAGAAAACAATGTTTTGCTTCGATGTTTGTTTAATTGCTTTCTTCTTGAGAAGGGAACTGATTTCCCTGTTAATTGCCTCTCTCTCTTCGAGAGAAGTGATATAGTTACTCGGAAAGTGAGACTGACAAGGAGAAGAAGTAAAATCAATTTTATATCCACTAATTGCATCTAGCACCCAAGGATCTGATGTTAGACGAGACCATTCATCTCTGAAAAACCTGAGTCTCCCTGAATCGGAAAGATCACTTACTAGTTTTTTTGAAATGGCTTGTTACTCTTAAAGTGGGATGTGTTCGACTTTGGAGGCGGAGCACGGGAAACCGTGGCTGGGGGGCGAAAGTCGCCTTTCCGTGTCTGGAAGGAAGAATTATCCTTCCCAAAACGTGAACGATCGCGACGATCCTGACGATAAGCAGGATAAGGCTCGTCCCGTCGACTGTAGCTGGATGAGCGCTTTGCCTTCATATTAGGCGCGATCTTCTGGCTGACTTGGTATGAATCACCTACTGTTTTCAATGTAGAATGAAAGTCGTCACCAAACAGGCTCTCTGTCAATGGGATAGAACGATTACAAATCCCCTTGTACTTGTGGCTAAAGGAGCGTTTCAATTCCTCCCTTCTTTTCATACTCACATCGTATGAGGTGAAACCTCCGAGAGTAATGCCGTCGAGAGCAAAGCGCTTGATCCGCTCAACATCAACACAACGCTTCTCCGTAGTCGCACTATGGAGTTCGGAAAGAATTTCTCCGTAGGGCAGAAAGCTCTTGACAATAAAGCTCTGCAATTTCTGAGAGCGGGAGTCTGCTGATCGAATTTTAGGAGAGATAGTACCCCACAATTCATGAGGAATTCTGGGTGCGCAGACAGCGGGAGCATTTTCAGGCGTGAGATATTGCTTCGCAATATTTTCGAGACTTTCTTTTTTTGGGGGAAGTGTGACTGCCTTCGTCATGCGAGTAGCCAGGCCATCAAAAACAGCTGGTCGACGCTTCTCCGACGAACCTTGGTAAAGGTCTGCACAATCTCCGTCCAAAAACGGCTCGCTAGTTTTGGGCTCTACGGCCTCAAAAGAAAAATCAATTGGATCGTAACTGGATACCCTACTGGGTGAATTAGAGCAGTGAGACAGCGTCTCATCAGCGAAAATGCTCATTAAATCATCGTCTTAACAGCAGAACGCTCAATGCTCCCGTGCTTCGCACGTGGAACTGTCTCTACTTGTTTGGTGGAAAACGCGTCCACAAACCGAGACACTGTCGACGATAATATTCTCAGTTCATCAGACTGGGCGGTTAATTTGGATTCTATGACAGCGGCCCGGTCGGCTCCCGCATCATGAGGTAGACCTTCTGCATGGGTCCCGCTCGAGGAAATCCTCCGCCTGCATCATAGGCCTATCTGAAGAGTATAAATTCTGCTAAACGGACGACCTCACTGCCGCGACACAAAGGAAAAGATGAATACTCACACACTTGAGCCCTATTTATAGGGACTCCGTCCTCATTGGAATTTCAATTGACTTTGAATTTCCTTTGTGTGGTCTCACTGCCTGGCACCTGGGAAAAATGCTAACCCTCTGAAGACTTGTACGAATGTTATGTAATAGAATTTACATCCATGGGGCTCGAAGATGTGTCATTAATGTTAGCTGAAATATTAACCTTGTCACGAACGACTTTCTTTCTTTTCTTTTTTTCTTTTCTTTTTTTTCTCCGTGAAAATATGGAATTAAGAATATATCTTCTCATCTGCAATAGGTTAAAAGGCCTCAGTATCAAAGAGACAGATACCGCGCACACCAGCAACCATCATTTTACGCATGATGCCGGAAACGAGAGTCCTATCATTTCTGTTACTTCCCATCCACCATCAGACCTTCAGCATCAGATCCCATTACCCAAAATACATCAAAGTGATGGAAGAGAAGGTCAAGTCGACGAAAAAAGCTGTTTCATGGTCACTGGCAATCTTCTGGGAATCGCCGAAGATCATCTGGCTTCCTGCGGCCGTGATGTGCTCAGTCCTATCAAGAGAAACATATGTCGACAGATTGATGGATCGGGATGCAGAAAGAATTCTGGAGCTGCCGGAGGTATGGATGACATCTCCTCACACCCTTGCATCGACGATGTTCCTGTCGGAGGCCCTTTATACAGCACCATAGATTCTAAAGATCAAACCTCTGGAAGATCAAATGATAGCTTCGAATATCAGTCAACTGCTACCCCAGAGAAAATGAGGAAGCTTTCAGATGGATCGGGTTTCTATTTGTCTGATTCTCTTGAAGATGTCACTCAGGTTGATGGGAGCGCCTGTATGTTTTCAGATTCAAGTCAAGGAAAATCTCCATCAGATCATTTGCTGCTTCCACAGAGTCATCGCAATGCTACAGGCGACAATGAAGAACACATCTGTAGGATTGAGCAGCAACACAGCGAGTCCAATGTCGCCGCAACTGATCATCTGATTACTTGCGAATCTGATGATATGCCATTCAATGAATGCCAGAATACCAACTGCTTACGCACGAAAAGTTACCGTTCCGGTTGTCAATTACAACGGGGGACAAGTCCTATTACCCAACCATCCCCATCAGCACATGTCAGCTGTAGTAGCAAAGCTGAGTCGAAGCATGAAGCAGGAATAGAAGATAACTTTAAATGTCATGAATCAATCAGTTTAGTGGAGATGGAGAGGATGGAAATGAGAAATTCTCAAGATGTGAACGACACAGTTGTGACAAGCCCTCTTCCCGACAGAATATCAAATATCAGTAGAATGGAAACGGAGAAAAAACAGAAAAAGAGTCATACAAAGTCGGAACATGGTGATGAAGAAGCGACAGATGTAGAACGCTCCGTGAATGAGTTCCTACGATCAAGTAAGAGGAATACAATTTCAGAAGCCATGACAAAGGCGGCTAAAGGACAAGGCAGATCTGTTCATAAGTTTGGCAATAGAGGGAAGGGAAGTAAGAGGTCATTACAAACCATGAACGAAAGAGGGAAATGTTCACCCATCGATCGGAGTCAGGATGAGGTTATGACCAGAAGTCAGCGACAGAATGCTGGAAATCATCGGAGTGATATATTGGTAAGTACACTATTTTATGTTATGATCGTGTTTCTTTTTGCCTCTTTTTTAACAATTCCCAAATGTGTTAGGCAAGAAGAAACCTGCTTTTAACAAATTTCTCGGTACTGCCTGTAATGATATTTTGAATACACCATTTGCATTTGAATTTAGCCATTAGACTCTAAAAAATGTTTTTCCTTTTCCTGGGTATTCACCTTCCTTATCATGCTTATGTCATTTCATCTGCAGATTCACGAACGCGTTCTTGTACTACAGGAGAGGTTGACGAAAGTGAAATCAAGCCAAAACACACTCACGCAATCTCTCTCCAAGCCGAAAAGGGTCATTAAAGGTTGGATATTGTGCATTTCGTCCTATTCTTGTAGCATTTAAACATATCTTACAAGTTCGTTTTTATACATGAATATAATGCTGGCTGATGATCAAATGAGTTCAAGTGATATCATTGTACACATGACTTTTGCACTTTCATTATGAAACATTTTGTGTTTTTTTTTAATTTCTCGCCGGATTAAACGAACATGTGTAAGCATTCATCAATTAACGTTTGTCTAACTCATACCTGAATAAGGGTGCTGAATTATTTTTAACTATTATACAATTAGTTTACTTCGATTCTATGACGTTAACATGGTTAAACAAAATGAAATACAATATTTAAACATGTATGTACATATGCTAACCAAAAGTTTATTTAAATCATTAAGTTCTGCGTGTATAAATTATCTTTCCGTTTTTAGGTCTCTATATATTTATGGGCATGATATTTCAATTACAGATGCTGCCAAGGTGGGACAACAGCTCCGTAGCATCCAGACCAACCTCCGCCAGATTGCCTCGGATCTTAAGGAAGCCAAGACGGACCTCGAACGCTCCCTCTTTGACCTGCGTTTCGTCTACAGTCAGAAAAAGCGCAAGGCCTACGTCCAACAGGAACTGAACAGTGTCCTCGAGATCCAGCAGACCTTGTGGACTCAGCTCAAGGCTCATCGAGAAATTGCATCCCAGTTGAAAGATATCATCCGGAGGCGCACGAAGGAGATGAAAGAGACCAGAAGACCAGATGAAAGAGACCAGAAAAAGCATGCGACTGAGAAGACAAGGGGAAAACAGGAATCGGTGGGACTGCCTTCTAGTGATGGAAGTTCTGGGAGCAGCTGTGATAATGTAAGGTGTAGGCCTCTACAGTATGTTAACATTTATGAGAAATGTTTTAGTATCCAAATGGTAATTAAGACTTAATTTCATAAAATTTTGCAAAAGATCTGTATGTTGACGCCAATTGGCATTGACTAAAGTTTTGTAGATAGGCCTATATATACACTGTTGGTCATAATGGTAACATAATTTTTTTTTCTACCTTTCGTACACTATTGACAACAATACGAGTCATTTTTTTGCAAAATAAAGCTTATATCTTCACCGATTTTATTGATAAATCTGTTCTCAACATATGAAATGAAAAATATAAGACAAAAATTAATTCATACAAACTTTATACACTGGTTTAAACCACTTTTGACAAACACAATCATCCAGACCTTGGATTCCTCGAAAAATGTATCGTTTTTGGTAAATGTTTAACCATGATAATTTTATCGTGAAAAATAAAATCTTGGGATCTTTTGATGATTGTAGGGAAGTGTTCCTCTTTTTAATCTTGTTGGGTCACTTAGTACCTGGTATGGCCACCTCTGGCACGCACCAGTGCCTCCACACGCCGTGGCATACTGTCCACAAGGTTGTTGATGGTGTTCAAGGGCAGTGCATCCCACTCTTCGGTCAGTGCCTGGGCTAACTCCTGCACATTTTGAGGATGATTGTTTCTCTCATTGATGGCACGGCCCAATGCATCCCAGGCGTGCTCAATGGGGGTTCATGTCGGGGGAACAGGCAGGCCAAGGCATCTGCTGCACGTCCTCTGCGTCAAGGATTTCCCTCACCAGACGTGCCCTATGTGATCGAGCGTTGTCGTCTTGGAGCTGAAAGTTATTGCCATATACCCTTCTCGTGTATGGAAGACAATGGCGTTCCAGGATATCGCGGTACACGACGGCGTTGACGTTTCCTTCAGGTGCAGCCAATGGCGTTTTTCCGCCATAACATATTCCGACCCATACCATCACTGAGCCTCCACCCACTTGATTGGTTTCACGGACACAGTCATTACGGAGGTTCTCGCCTCACAATCGTCGAACCCTCTGCCTCCCATCGGTGAGGTCAAGGCTGTACCGGCTTTCATCAGTGAAGATTACATGGCGCCAGTGACCAAGCTGCCATCTCCTGTGCCTCCTAGCCCACTGGAGTCGAGCAACCCGGTGGCGAACAGTGAGACGTGGAACCTTGGTCATTCGCCGAGCTCTGTAGCCATGTTGGACAAGTCTCCTGTTTTCGGTTTCCCGTGAAACGTTCACTCCGAAGTGCCTCCTCCACAAGTGGCAAAGACGACTCGCTGGCATTCTCCGGTTCCTACGGCACATGTTCAACAGTTGACGGTCATCCCGTGCGGATGTTCTTCGTGGTCGACCTGTAGATCTCTCTGGACTCAAATTACCCGCCTCTCGATGTCTTCTGACGATGCGGCGCACACAACTCTGCGATAGTCTAAGAATATCTGCAATCTGGGCCTGTGTCCGTCCATTCCGTCGGAGTGCAAGGACCCTCTGACGAATTGCAAGTGCCGTTGGGCGAGGCATAGTGTAAGGAATCAATGTACCAAATTTGGTAGGAATTGATCAAGCTAACTCTGAAAACGGGCTGTTAACACACGTAGGCTTTCTGCACGAAATGGACAGCAAAACAACAGCAGAAAGGAGGCTCCGCCTTTCATAGCACCAAACAATAAGATAGGCCACGTTATGGAATGTTTCACTTGACCGACTTTTACCTCGACAATACAAAATCATTATGTAATCAATGAACCTGGTCAATATTATCTATTTAGGCTTTTAAATATGATTAAATCAACGGATGACTATGAAAATACGAATTATGCTAACATTATGACCAACAGTGTATATATATATATATATATATATAAATGGTACGCACTAATTTGAAATTATCATTATCCATCAATTTTTCGTTTTGATCTAATAGTTATCGTCATATATTAACATTATAAACTGAGTAGGCCTGCACTAACTTTTTAAAATGATGGGTTTACATCTACTGAAGACAAAGTGCGAATGAGAAAAATAATGCCAAAGCTTGATATTTGATAGAACTAAAATGTGAAGTATTCCATCGGTAGTCTTGGCAAATTTTCACACGAAACATTTTGAGGTACAAACTCCCAAGAATATTGTACTAGGAAAAAGAGAACATGTTCATGTAACGACTTCCAATACATGTACTTGATTAAAGTTATGTTTTGGGGTCACAATTATTCTAATTTGTTATATGTAACTGATTTTTACCAAGGTAACGAACGCAAGCTCAGAATCCACAATTAAAGAAAGCATCGCTGAGGAAAGACAAAGTGCCCTACTTCAACAACTGTTTGATACTCTTGACGAGTGTGAAGGGAATCTGTTGGTCAAGTTCATGTCCATGCTGCAAGGCAAGGGGACAGACCAGCAAAAAGCTTCATTTCATCTGAAGAAAACTGCACCAGCTTCATCAAGTTTAGGAGATCTGGGAGAGGAAAGTAGAAGAGGAATGAAGAAGAGCGTGAGCTTGACCAGTGCATTAGGTGATAGATGCGTCTCAGCAGATAGCACGTACGTGAGAAAACTTGGAGAGATAGAAGAAGCGGAGGCAGGGGAGATTTTGAGAGGTGGACACGACTTGTCGGAATCATCTCCTCACCTTAAGGAGGATAGATCGGGGTCACACAGTCATGACAGTAAAGTAATTCCCGGTCTAGATATGGGTGATAAAGAGATAGTACTTGATGATTGTTCCTCTTCAGGAGATAACGCTGAAGGGCAATTTTTGTCTAGTAGCGATGATGAGATGTCAGTAGTGCCTGAGCCCTCGGATAAACTCCAAGAATCTCTCTCCTTCGAAGAACCTAAGACGAAGGGTACAGTGGGAAAAATGGCCCAGGTAACTCCCATTGGACAAGTGGTTTCTGAAGTGCTTCATGTCAGTGAAGACGTAATCAGTTCCCTTACCAATTTCCAGTCGTCGACGTCCATTAACAGTTGTGCTTCAACAAGTGCTGTTGAATTGGAAAGCCTATGTTACATTAAGGAGACTTTACCGGCATCAACCTCGCAGTTTTGCAACGCTGTTCCTTCTTCAGTGCAAAAAAATGCATCTTTTCACACTCCTTGGAAAATTATCGGGAGCAATACCCAGAGAGACAATGCAACGGTTAAAGTCGCTGAAAGTCAGCAAGTTCCATCCTCCCACTCATCTAGAAGTGCACCGTCATCAGTTAATTCGGTTGGGCTGCCAGGGGGATATTCCAACATTCAGGATGGAGAGATGACGCTGCCCTATGTTAGCACAGATAAACCACAGCCAATGGCGACAACACAATTCAAATTGATCACCATTCCCGAAACAATATCATCAGGTAAAGCACAAACATTGCCCAGTTCCCATCCACAAGTATCAATACCTGTAGTAGCCAGAATGGCAAATCAGACTAGACGGGGATTGCCCGGTCCTGTTGAAATGGTGTCACTGAAAGCAGTGTCTCTGATGCAGAATACGACAAGGGCAAGAAATATATCCGATACGCCTGAAAATCCCCTTCAGTGTGAGCAAAATCACAAGAAACTCTACAATCAAGGTGACATTGGCACTTCAAGTCCTGCTCTCGGGTTACAGTGCAAAGAGAATATAAGGATCCAGCAAAATATTGCAATTTCGCGTGGTTCACCCGACATCTACGACAGTGAATTCCCCTTATCTTGTGATGGGAGAACTGGACTGGAACAAAGGAATGTAAACAACTTTTCTTCACTCAGTGGACCTTCTACTCAGAGAGATGTTCTAGAACAGCAGCCTTGTATTCCAGATATAAAGTTATACAATAAGGTATGTGTCGATTATGTTGTACAGCGGCAGATATCTTTTGTAAGTTCCAGTGAGTGAACGTGCATACATTTATATATTGACACTTTTGAAAATATGTTAAAAGAATAATAGAGAGTAAATGCTTACATTAATCAAGCAAATTCTAAAGAAAGATTTTTATATAATATATATTATGTATAATCGTTGAGATCAGGATTTCTGTATGAATCTCAAATTGCATCAGTATGATTTGATATACATTGTAATACACACAACTTCAGAATAACTACATGTAGATGTATTCATTTGTATTGCACACAGAGAACAGTCAGAACAAAACAGTCAAAGCACAATAACATCCCTTTCTTGAGTATTTAAAGAAAAGGAGATGTGCATCATAAGATTAGATACACAAACAAAGGAGTATTGTTGCCTATATGACGTCATAGTTCTCGGTTCAAATATTGGTATGAATCATAAACCCCTTCTTATAATTCTCCATGACCCTTCTCTTGCTCTTGCTCTCTCTTAATAGATTCACCTGATAAGTGAGAATGAGCTCATGCCATATACAGAAGTCCTTCCGATTGAGATGTGGAGTACAGATGATATCAGCTCTGTAGGAATGCCTCGAGAATTCTTCGATAAAATAGACTCATGGTAAAATACAAATGATGAATAATGTTCTATTCTGTAATGTTCTATCAACATTCCTGTTTATCAAATTTTTAACTGCTTTGGCTTAAAGTGGAAAACATTGTTATTCAAATACACGTTTGTGGACATGTATACAGTCATGTATTTATTTATTTATTTGATTTTCAGTGCCTTTTTCTTTTTTTCTTTCCTTTTTTTAGACTGAGTTTCTTTTTTTAAATTTTTTTTATTGCGATTAGATATCTGACGGTAGTTAAAAGTCACTTCATTTTTTAACAGCATGTGGTAAAATAACGCGAAGGACCTTACAGTATGTCAACGTATGGCAATGTTTGTACATATACATACAAAACCCTCCACTCTGATCAATCCTCAAAATGATTGTTAAATGTTGCATGACATCGAAGCCCTACTTGTTGTTATTATACAGACTGATCAAAATTGATCCGTAATTTTTTGAGACATGTACTGTAAAACACGAATCTTTCGCCTGCACAAAACTTTCTCAAGTTTTTACGAATATACCAGAATGATTTGGCGAAAGTTTTATGCCGCGAAATTAAACTGAAGTTGCTTGCCGCGAAAATGCTCATCGGTAACTTAGTGGAATTTTAAGGTCAAGTCGTTTACAGTAGGTACCACTCATTAAGTATGTTACATGGACATTGTATTTTAGTATTTGATAAATTGATGTCTTGGATGTATTTACTTTTAATTTCATGTTTTAATTGGGCTTAATTGGTAATGTTAATGAGTTGAGGGTATAATAAACATGAAGTACAGAATAAAGAGTGCTTCATTCGGCAAGAAATGCAAAAGAGTGAACAAGAAAAGGAAGAAAAATTATGAAATTTAAAGATTATGCGCCATATCCGCGGGATAAAGTGCATAAGAAATACAATTTTGTTAGGGTTTAAAATGCGAAACTTTTCTAACGCTCGGTCGCTTTGCTCCCTCGCTTATATTTTTTCAGGATCTCAACGACACATTATGATACAGTTTATATTAAATAGCGTTTTAAAAGGGTTCAAATCTTAACAAACATATACATGATATAGTTCTCGTTGCTTTGTTCTCTATTGTACAAGTTTCATTCTCTTTATATATTACGACACCTTTATATTCCCGATGTAGAGTTTTGGCGCACTGGTGTACTTTGCTTAACTTGTAATCAAAATATTGATTCACATTATTGTCAAAACCTTATTTATCATGACAATGCATTTCATTAACAGTTGTAGTTGGAGAAGGTGGTTTAAATGAAATAAATATGTTTTCATGTTTCCTTGAAATTGTCTTTCTTTCACATTGATATTTGAAATCATTTCTCATACGTATCGTGTACATTCTCAGTTTTCATATCAGGTCTACTGTATACATAATTTATTCGGCGTAATGGATAATACGTTATACCGCACAAAGTGAGTTTGTAAATTGATTTGTCAGTTCTCGAGGAGGGATTCTCTAAGACACAAAAAGCTTAGTTCAATTTTGTCCATTTTCCAAACAATTCTTACACTTATGAATACTTGTGTTTCTAGACGTGACAAAGGATTGAGTTACAATTTTTCATTTCATAGTATCTAATTTGTTATAAACAGAATCAAACCTAGCTACAAACCAAAAGAGGTTATGCCTACATACTGTAGCTCCCTAAACAAGGAAGTTTGGAGTGGTGTCATAAATAGAGCATTAGAAAAGAAAGGGAGTGTGATTCATACCCCCAAAAAAGGAATGGAGAAAGATTAAGTGGGAAAAGAGAATACAGAAAGTGGGAGAGAGAGAGACAAGGTATCAACAATTTAGGTAAAGACGGCGATCCGACCCAGGCTCCTGCGACATTGGCCCCGGGATTAATTTCGCCAAAGATAATGTTAGGGTTATCATCTATGCATGATTTGGTATCAGATTACATTTCGGGTTAAGGTAAGGTATAATATTAAGTCCAAGGTTAAATTTCGGAATTTTGTTTGAATTTTTGCCGGAGCATGTCAAAATGAAGACGTATATGCCTACTAGCCTTTTCAAATTCTTTACTTGTTCGTTTTCATGGGGCCGATTGTATATTGGGCTACTGACATTTCTGTGCTTTGTTAGTATTTATCACGTTTTCTTATCATTCATTTTCATGTCTAGATATAGCTCAGATTGTAAATTAGGCCTACACAAGTCACTACTTCAGGAAGGTAGCGGGTAGATGTTGATACTCGGTCATTGGCGTAGACTGGTATGGTTTCCCCTCAGGGACCATATATACATAGATATACACATACACACACACACACACACACACACACACATATATATATATATATATATATATATATATATATATAGGCCTATATATAGGCCTATATATAAATATATATATATATATAGTGTGGGGTGAGGGTTTGTAAACATGTATACGATTTTTCTCTTTACATGTCCAAGATATAACTTTAGCTTCATGCTTTGCAGCTTTGTACATGTAGTATGATTTGAATATTGAGCGAGCAAACAATCAAAATTTGTGAGGTCGCAATTACATTGTAATATAAAAACGGGGAAACACAATTCTGATGGGGTTTCATTTTCAAAATTTCACAATGAAAATTTATTAAATAAGCTATGCTTTTAATACGAGCGAGCGTAGCGAGTGAGCATTTGGGAATATTGGCTCTAAGTCAGTTTGGATTAGAGGCACATGTTATGGAAAAGGGAAACGTGGGACTTATCATATTGATACGACTGTCTCATTTTGCGTGTTGGCTCGCACTCGCGGCGAAAGCAGAAATTCTGACGTCATTACGAGATTGGCCAATATGACGTCATGCTCCAATAAGGCCAGGAGAGTCGTGCATTGAAACCATAGGAGTATTTTGTGCTACAATTCATCCGAAATAACAATTATAGATTCATAATACCGAAAATAAGTTAAATTGAAATAAAAACAATATGGATTAGTAACAAATACGGAAGGAAATTAATAGAAATATTTGATGATATTAATTGCGTTCAGACTGCTTCATGAGTTCAACCCTCTGTCAATAGTATATTCATATATTCATAGCTTATGCTTTGGCTTGTTAAAGGAGAAGTCCAGTCTAAATATAATTTGGTTTTATTAGAAGCAGAAAAATCAGACCTACAGATCAAAAAAAGTTTAAGGAAATTCGGACAACTAATAAGAAAGTTATGAATATTTTTAGTGGCATAAAAAACAAGAGAAACAATGAAAATCACTAGACAAATTGGCAACTCGGTCATGGATTTGTGATGTCATTGGTACACAACTCACCAATAATTTTGTTTATATTCATAATACAAATTCTCAAATTTTGTCCAAGAATATGAATATTCACATAACTTGAACCAAATACATCTATAGTAATATGTTTTTTCATGTATAAACATTTACAAAATATTCCATGAACTTCAAAATATTGATATTGTTTTCAAAATATTACATTTCCATAAAAACTCATCTTTTATATATTTTACATTTTACATATTGTATAAATATACATATTTTCATGATTTTTACAGAAAATTATTTATTCTATATTAGTGTATACATGCAAAAACATATTACTATAAATATAAGTTGGTTCAAGTCATGAGGAAATCACATTCTTGGACAAAAATCTGAATTGTATTATGAATATAAACAAAATAGTTGGTGAGTTGTGTACCCATGATATCACAAATTCATGACTGAGTTGCCAATTTGTCTATTGATTTTCATTGTTTCTCCAGTTTTTCATGCCACTAAAAAATTCGTAACTTTATTAGTTGTCCGATTTTCCTCAAACCTTTTTTGATCTGTTGGTCTGATTTTTCTGCTTCTATCAAAACCAAGTAATTTTTGGACCTGACTTCCCCTTTAAAAAACATGCTCTTCTTTGATAGGACAGGTACGGTGGGGGGTTGAAAAAATGGGCGTGACCAGCCAATTAGGACTGATGTACGATAATGGAGGCATACTATTCTGGCCGTGCTTGCTTCCTTATGGCTTAGTTCCGTGGCAAAATAATGGCGCTGGAAGATGAGGTTGTCAAATCCCCATTGACTATATTAAAGGGACGTGAAGACTTATTTTTGATTGGGTAGGCCTACGGTGGGTGAACTTTCAAATCGTATAGGACATGAAGGGTCCAATGGTGGATAAAGCATCAAAGATTAATCCGGTTAATGTGCTCTTCGTTTAAATGAGAAATGGATTTTTTAATCACTTTTTTTTGTGAAATCCCATTGTCTACAACGTTGCACTGTTTGCATCGGACGCTAGGGGCGTTGGCCAATGAGACAAAACGTATCAATAATAGAAAAGGCAGTTATCAGAAGTCAAAAGGGTCACTAATTACAGCTGAAAAGGGGAATTTATAAGAACGGAAAAATGTTCTTATAAAGTAGAAAACTTAAATCAGTGCCTATAGGCCTATAGTGCGTCTCAGAAAAAAGAAACCCTAAAACAAAGGGTTATTGTACATGTTTGTACACATCATCCCCCACACACCTGAAAAGTTGGGGATGCATACCCCCCCCCCCCCCCCCCCCACCCCCGGTATCTACGCCCCTGTACTCAGTACATGTCCTAGGCCTACTGAACCTCAGTCTTTACTCCGTATAGGCCTTCGATTTAACGTTTATGCCTGGAATGTGGACTAGGAGATTTGGATAATGTCCAAAATTCCATACCCATCGTCGGGGTTGCAATCTCACTTGACGTACATGTGAACGACTGTCAACAAAATGCGGGGAACCCCCGCGAACCCCTCCATCATTGTATGTCGTTGGATTAGTCTATATTGCAGACCCGATATACATCCGTCCTTTTTTTTCTTCGGGTCTCGGACTACCATGAAGATTTTGAACTTAAAAATTTCTCTTGTCTGCCATTATGTCTGACATGTTTTTTTATGTGACTAATATCAGGTGAATGCCTGAACTGTTGTGATTGTAAAATACAAATGCTCTGGACCTACAAAAATATATATAAACACGAAGTTAAGTTTAGTTACCAAATGTAACTGAGCATGTGAATGGCATTTGCTCCTTTCCACCAAACTTATACTACGATTTGTTTATTTACATTTTTTGAGGGAATGAATGATCTGTCACATGCACTACGGACTTTAAATCTTCACAGGTTTTGCACCAGTTTGTGTTTTTAAACAATTTTAACCATGAAGCTACATTTTAACATACGCCATCGATCGAACATGGGCTTGTAATCGTGGCATGTGAATGGCATTTGCTAGTTTCCACCAAACTTACTACGATTTGTTTATTTACATCTTTTGAGGGCTCGTGTTTTGAGGGAATGAATGATCTGTCACATGCACTACTAGCCTCTTGTCGAGGCCCTGGCGCTGTTGAAATCCTTGGCGGCAAACCGAGGCGCTTGCAAGCGCCTCGGTTTTGCTGGCTCCATATCGCCAAGGATTTCAACAGCGCCAGGGCCTCGACAAGAGGCTAATGCACTACGGACTTTAAATCTTCGCAGGTTTTGCACTAGTTTGTGTTTTCACAAATAGCAGCTTTAAGAGATATGATACGTGAAATTCCATTGTGTGGTGGCATACATTCAATCAGAAATTTATGAAACAAGGGTCAGTAACATATTTTCAGCGGCGACAGGGGCATATGCCCCCAAAATTTCTAATATCAGTGAATATCCCTTAATAGATGAAAAGGTTCCCTTCCTGTGATGGAAAAGGTGCCCCTCCCGAGGTGGTATTTGCGATAATATTGATATATTTCTGCATTATGTGACCTTTCTATCTTGTATTTTCATTTGATGGCAATGGAAAGTGTCACTCAAGTTACTTTTAGTAAAATATATTACCTTCCTGTCCGCTTTGTTCTGAAAAGAAATTTCAGTACAGAAAAATGCAAAAAATTGCTTTTCCTATCGATTGCAGGTACCATTCATTACAAAACATGTCCTTTCTTTACCCTCAACATTGACCATTCTTATTTGATGATGAGGCCATTATCCTTACCCTCATTATTGAGAGAAACAGATGAAAACAGTCTTCTCATAGGATTTTACAAGTCATGTTGTATTTGGATCATGATCGCATGTGATCCTAACGTTTTCATGGTTTTTTACCCAAAACCGGCACAACTGAGTTTTTACATGTCATTTTCAAAATGCCGCTGCTCGGTAGACCATGTACGGATGGATGCCATTAAGGTATCATTTAAAAACATAATACTTATTATAGTTTATGGAAATTAGATATTTATTGTCACGGAGCACATAGTGTGGCAGGGGCCTGGGTGCGGGGGTGCTGCAGAACCCCCTGGAAAAAATCAGGGGGTGCACATCACCCCCTGCAGTTTGTTTTTTCTTTAAAAAGTAGTTAAAAAGAGACCCTAAAATGCTGAGGACCCTTTTTTTGTTGCTTGTCAGAGAATTTTGGACAGAAAAAGAGACACTAAAATGCTGAGAACCGTTTTTTTTGGCTCACAGCACCTCCAGTAACAAAATCGTTCCTAGGCGCCTGTAGTGTGGTCACAATAACCCTTTGTTTCAGGTTTTCGGGGTTTTTTTTCTGGGACGCACTGTATATTACAAAGAAAAAAATGACTTGTTACATTTAAAGGGATAAGAGGGATAAATGCTCTTGTTGAAACAGGAGCATTTATCAAAGAAAAGTTGAGGGATGAGGTGTAATTATCAAAATCGGCAGTTATAAGAATTCGGAACGGGGTGGGGGGGTGAAACTTGGGGAATGTTTGTACACATCATCCCCCACACCTGAAAAGTTGGGGATGCATACCCCCCCCCCCCCCCTCGCTATCTATGCCCCTGTTCTCAGTACATGTCCTAGGCCTACTGAACCTCACAGTCTTTACTCCGTATATATGTTTTTGATTTAACGTTTATGCCTGGAATGTGGACTACGAGATTTGGATTATGTCCAAAATTCCACACCCCATCGGGGTCTCACTTCATCTCATTTGATGTACATGTGAACGACTGTCAACAAAATGCGGGGAACCCCCGCTAACCCCCGCTAACCCATTATTGAATAGGGGTCCGTTCGACAGGTATCACAAAGGGACTTTGACGGAGGGAAAACAATCCCTGTTCTGAAGTTTTGACTTAATAAAAGAAATATTGGAGGGGCTTGTTTACATTTGAATATTGATTCCAGGAATATTTTTTTTGGTTTTATTCCAGGTGTTACAGAACTGTAAAGAGATTAATTCACTGTCCTCGACCCCCTCCATCATTGTATGTCCGACAAAACAGCACTTAAAGTCGACTTGTTGGATTAGTCTATATTGCAGACCCGATATACATCCGTCCTTTTTTTTTCTTCGGGTCTATAAGACTACCATGAACATTTTTAACTTAAACATTTCCCTTGTCTGCCAATATGCCTAATATCAGGTGAATGCCTGAACTGCTGTGATTGTAAAATACAAAAATGCTCAGGACCTACAAATATATTTATATGTAAACACGAAGTTAAGTTTAGTTAAAACGACTACAAAATGCAACTGAGCACGTGAATGGCATTTGCTGTTTCCACCAAACTTATACTACGATTTGTTTATTTACTCTTTTGAGGGCTCGTGTTCTGAGGGAATGAATGATTTGTCACATGCACTACGGACTTTAAATCTTCGCAGGTTTTGCACCAGTTTGTGTTTTCAAACAATTTTAACCATGAAGCCACATTTTAACATACGCCATCGATCGAACGTGGGCTTGTAATCGTGGTTCAAGCATCTTAGAAATTCCTATTTGTACCTGTGATTGTTGGCGTCTTCATCGTTGCATTTTACCTAGTCCTATCCTACGGTGGTATCATAATGCATGTGTTCGGGATCAATTTTGCACTCATTCTGTACGTGGTGAACTTCATGTGTTCCAGCGCAAAGCGATTCTCTCCTCCGGCGGAGACTGGGAATGGGGAGCGAGATGAGAGAGACCCAAGCATCCCATGGCATCCCAGTCTAGATGCTGTAGTAAAATGCATCCCTGGTGAGAGGCATCCAAGATTTTCTGCGTGTTTGTGTGGTCAGTACGCAAGGAAGGTGACAGGTGAAGAGATGAGGGAGAAAGATGAGGAGGAAATGAAGCTGCTGCATATCAACCTGAAAGGGCGCAGAAATGAGTAAGTTTTGTTTCTCCTGTTTTTTTCTATGAGAATTCCTTTACCTGCATTTTTCATATTAATTTTTCTCTGTTGTTCACAACCCCCTCACTACGTGCTCTTTCCATCTTCACGTTCTTCTGATTTCCCTAAATTTGTGCGCTTGTTTTTTGTTTTGTTGTCTTTCGCATCCCTCAGCAGGTCTAGTGTAGATTTTAGCAGGTATATGAACTAAATTGCCCTATAATACATGGTGTTCTCACTTTTGAAAGCAACTCGGTTAATTTTTATCATGGCTTCAGACATTCCCTACACCGAGTTTCTTATAGCAAAGTATCGGTTCTTTACAATTTTAAACCACCGAACGTTTCTTTTTTTTTTCTCTCTCTTTTCTTCTCACATTTTGGATTTTCTACTAAAATTGACACAAATGCTGGGTAGAGAATTTCAATACCATTTGATTTCCCCTACGGTTCTGTTTCATCATGTATGGCACGCTCGAATAAGTCACGAGATTTGCCCAATCATACGCAAATTAGTTTAAATGACGTCATGTTCCTTGGCAGTGAAATGCAAGCAGCATGAGCAAGGCTGGGCTAAGCTCTTTACAACTCTGTATTGTATTAGAGGGCAAAGTTTGTCAATGGTATTGTCACGATCATTGTATATTCGTGCATATCCGCCGACGACTATTTGGAAATCTGCCAACAAACTTTCTTCACGTAATCCTCCCCCCCCCCCCCCCCCCATTTTCTTCTTTTGTTTCTTCTTTTTTTTCTTCTTTCAGTTTTCGAATGTCAGGGATCGGGCATTAGGAATCAGGAAGAGAATATCAAGAGAGTAACAAGTAGCAAATCGGGAGGGGAGCCCCCCCCCCCCCCCCCCCCCCTGGCCAAACCATTGTTTAAAGATATAAGCTATAATTACGTTTCTGAAGAAAAAAAATTGTGAAAAGCGTTTAATTTCTTTTTCTTTCTTTCTCTTTTCAGAGATTTTCGAAACATTATGTTTCTGATAAATGAGAGGACCCCCTCCCCCTATTTTTTAACTTGTCATTTCTTCTTGAGGAATGTGCCCTTCGCCCCTCCGTCAGATAATCCACTGCACAACGCGGGAGGTATTTTTTAAGTATGGGGATGTTTCAATAAAAAAAGAAAGCCAATCATATGTTTATGAATTTATTGCACCCCTTTGCCCTATTTCTCAGCATTAGACTATGAAGCTACATGATTAGACTTTGACAACCACGAGCTCATAACAATGTTTCGGTGTGTGGGTGTGTCTAGAATAGAAAAAAAATCAAAGCCACCGCTCTCTCCACCGTATATTTTTGTATTAATGTTGGCGGAACAATGTACGTTCACCCCCCCCCCCCCCTCACTCCCTCCCCCTCCCTCTCTCTGTCTCTCTCTTGCTCTCCACTGCATGTCCATGAAATGTGAATGATCTCATTTTCTTATCTAAAGAAGAAAAGTAATTGACTTCACCTTTCAACATTCCTCGTTGTGATGTAATGTCCTAATCACGGCTGTCCATTATAACTTATATAACAAAGAAAAGAAAGAAAAAAGGCCTGTCGGTATGTAGTTATACGTTTCTTGGCATGGCGTAGGGTAGGTCCAGCCATTGGAGGGGTACCGTGTCATGGAGAATGGGTCTTACTGGGTTAATGAAATGCAGGAGAACCAGGTCATCTATTAAGTGGATGGTGTTGGAGGTGGGGGGGGGGGGGGTCGCATCATCCCTTCTATCTCCCTCCCTCTGTTTCATGCGCCTTTTTATTTGGAGGGGCACGTAACATCCGCCCCGTAACTCCACCACTGGATTCTCCTACCCTGGGTCAAAGTCCATATCTCACAAGCTAGCGTTTCATTCTTTTTATCCTACCCCCCCCCCCCCCCCCCCCCCCTCCATCAAATTGATGACGTATGTAGGTACTACGAGTGTATGTGGTGCACAATGTGCCCAGATGGGGTTATCATGACAGACCGATGTCGACAATCACATGACACCCAATGTGATGAGGAATTCAAGTGCCAGGACCCCGATCACGTCTTCGATGACCGGATCAAGGCTTGCCGGCAACGGGAAAACCTAACTCCTGAAATGGCAAATGCAGGTATGACGCCAACTTGGAATTAGTGCATGCTTAATCAAACTAGTAGCGCGATAACAAATTATTTAATAATCAATCCCATGAATGACATGACATATAAAGATGAATTACGATAGTAATCAACAATAAAGCCAAAAACTATATACTTCTCGCTTGAAATGAGATAATTATGTTACGGGTCACGTGCATATCAAAAAGTAAGTAAATATCAGGTAAATCGTATATCTAATTTATCAACGGTTAAAATAAAGACTATACAATCTCATTTTCCTAAAATAAGGGAAATTAATATTATACTGAAATACATGTATGTGTAGTCCTGCAAAGGTTCTTAAGCATTTAGGTATTACACGAAATGTGAATCAGTGTAGATAAGAAGGGGTGAAGAAAGACAGAAGGTTGTCGGTGGTGTAGTTTGAAATGCATGTATTGATTTTGGTTGGAGTATTTTAACTATCATGTAAAACATATTTTCCTCTTGATTTCAATTATAGACGCGGAGATCATGGACCATACATCCACTACAGAAGCAACCACTAATACAAGTCTAAGGGCTGTACAACAAAATACAGAAGGTATGTATTTACTTAACAGATAATTTGATGAAATCATGAATCCATACACATTTCTATGATTTCGTGTAATAGATTTGACATTATGAGTAGAATTGTAAATGCACTAAACTATATTGATAATTCAACACAGGTTGCAATTGGCTTGAGCTTGGGCCTGTCTGCAATCTGCGGTTATATACCACACCCCCCCCCCCCCCCCGGAAAAGGGGGAGATTTTAAATGATTGTAGTACGTTTTAGCGAGAAGCCTCTGAAATAATCATATTCATGAAAACAAAGCATTTGATACATCGTTAAAACGGATATAACAATACCACATTTTTATTCTGAGTATCTTATAGTAAAAAAACAACGAACAAAATAAAACAGAAAGCCATTGAAAATTAGATCAAACAGGCAGTATTTAGGCAATAATTATTCTTAAATAAACTTCTTTATTATTATTTTTTTTATTGGTAATGTCACTTTTATTTCAAGGTTGCAGTAAAAAAAGGGGGTAACAAAAAGGACGTCAACAATACATTGTATAAAGACAAGAATATTTTGGTATCTAGTTTTTTTACACCGCAAACGTCGCTTTAACAGTGACGAACAGGCAATATTAGTATGTTACTTTTATTTCAAGGTTGCAGTGAAAAATATGGGGTTGCAGATATATTTTTTAAAATCCTTGGATTTATAAGTGAATCAGACCACTCCGAATTGTAAATGTATAAGATCGACCTTTTTAAAAATATTTGTAACTTTTAATTATAACAACAATCAAACAAATTATAACATTTACAAGTGATTGGTGCATTGAAAACAAATTACAAATCAAGTGATTTAAAAAAAAGAAATTAAAAGAAAATGAAAAAGAAAAAGAAGAAAATAAAAAGGTGTGGCAGAGAAGAAATACACAAAGGTCGCAGTGAGCAGCTGCACATGATTATACATATACATGGGGTACTTGAATTTCCCCCCAAAACACACATAATAACGTCATCAGGAGGAATACACATCTGAACTATATCTGTACAATATACAGTGGAAATTTAACTACATGTACAAGGGAAAGAATTATGAAAGGCATATAAAATGTTAACATGCATGTGTAACTTTCTTTTAAATTCTTAAATAAACTTGACATGTATGATAATGATAGCTATTGTAAATGTCTGAGGTAAACGCATTACAAGCTATATAGTCAATAGATGTTTCTCTAAACAAAATGTCTAGGTCTATAAAATATTGTTCTCTCTGTACAAATTTCCTTTCTCATATACTTCTTTCACTCCCTTACTCTTTCTTTTTCTATTTATCTATGTATATCTTTCTTCTTTCTACCTACGTTTATCTTTCAATATTTCTCTGCCTTCCTCGCCCCCCCCCCCCCCCCTCTCTCCCTCCCTCTCCCTCTCTCTCTCTCTCTCTCTCTCTCTCTCTCTCTCTCTTTCTCTAATTATATGTATGCATTCTTCGATCTTTGTCTGAATCTTCCTCACATCACTCTATCTCACTCTCTGTATTACCTAACTCCCTCTCAATACCCCTCACTTTGAATATTTGTCTCTGATACCAGGACTTAAGTTAACAAGCACGCAGCCTGATTGGTTCCACATCGCAATAATCGCAGCCATCGCAGTAGGCATCTTAGTTGGAGTCGAACTCCTTGTATTACTGGCTTACCTCGCCTGTAAGAAAAAGAGTTGTTTGAGATCTATCAACAAGGCACCTAGCACCACGTCTCTTGATTCAGCAGTAGCTACAGACTGTTCTTGTATGATCAAGAAGGTGGAAACGAATGTATGACTAAAATCAAATTCATGTCTGTTGAAGTACACCTACACCCAAAGACTTAACTATTTCACCTATTAAATATCTTTTCTGTTCTGTGTACATGTATTTTGTTTATCCCATGTTTTTTTTAATCTTGTCCCATTTTTTAGCTTTTTTAGCCGCAACTTCAAATCTTTATCTTTCGCTCTCAAACTCACACACCCAACTCTCTTTTTTCTTCTCTTCCACATTTCCACTTTTCTCTTTCCCCCAGCTCTGTAGCTCCATCTCCCGCCCCCTCCCCCCCCCCCCCCCCAACCAACAACTCTATCTTTCTCTCAGTCCCAGCAACTGTTTTGTGTTTCGGTGTGTCCTGTTATGAGCTCTCTATCTCCATTTTGTTAAACTCTTTTTTTTTTCGTGCTTCTTCATGAAAATGCTCCGGCCCGATGACGAAATTAACAAGCTTTTTGTGATGGAAAAATATAATTGTATTAATCTGTGAAGAGACACGCAGGCTGGAACTGCTTCTCTCAATTTCTGTTTCTATGTCCAGTATAGAAGTATGTGTAAAGATTTTTGCTTATCAGAGAAAGAAGTCTGTTGCTATTTGGTCATAGCAAATATAATTATGTGGAACATATTAGGCGTAAGTCTGTGTGATATTATGAAAAGAAATATACCTACATCTTCTTTTTTGAAAAGAAAACTATTTTCGTTTATGTTTATATTACCAATTAGCATTATTTGCATTAATATTGCAGAATTGTAATGTTGCTGCAGGCCAAATACAAATATGAAGGGGGAAAATGACAAAACTAATTAGGAGTACGACGCAGAGGGCGGCTGGTGCGGCTGCACCCCAGTGCCGTATATAGACACTTAGAATTTGAAACTATTCAAATTCTGTTCTTTTTAAATGAGAAAAAGGGCTAGCCCGTATGGGATATAAGCACTGGATGCAAAACTGGTTTTATCAGGCATTTTGTTTTAAGACCTTAAATGTACGTGTTTACCCATGTCCAGTCATTACAATAATACCCGTTGCTCATAAGGCGAAATGTCAATTGCGTTATATTACCTACGCCTTTGAATGTATAGTGCCGGGAATTTAATGTACTCCTCTCACTGTATGGCTAACCTAAAACTTTGACTGAAAATTCAATATATATGTGTGTGCTTTTATTGACACTGATACTGCTATGTTTGTAAATATATGGTACGTAATTTATCTCGGAAAAAATAGGTTTACCACAAGAGAGGCTGAAATAGAAAACATTTAATATTTACCTATATTTAAACATTCTTCGAAGATTTTATATTATATGTTGTAGTTTAATTCAGTGTTATAATGTGGTTTGAGTATGATACTCCCATTGTGTACTTGCTTCATATGTATATGAATATAACCTTTATAATTATGGTTGTCTTATATGACATTGCTAAATAAAATGATCATATTAATAAAATTAACACTGGTAATACTTTTTTTTCAATAATGATAGAAATGCTTGTGCTAAGGGCAGATATCAAGATTTTGCAAAAGAGAGAGAGTGGGGAGAGAGAGGCAGGGAGATAGACTGTAGGCGATAAATAGAGAGAGAGAGAGAGAGAGAGAGTGTGTGTGTGTGTGTGTGTGTGACAGGAGGTAGACAGAGAGAGAGAAAAAAAATATCAAAGGTACATCTCTTAAAATGTTCATGGTTACTGAGTATACATTCGGTAAATGGAGCCAATGGATAAGAACAGCTAGTCAATGTTGGCACCGTTTGGTCAAGGGCTCAATTTTGATTTGATTTGATTTGATTTAATTTATTTTTAAGTTGAAGTTAAGAATATGATAAATGTTAGCACTTACAAGCCAACTTTAAAAAGAAATATTAAAAAATATATATAGCACGATTAAACCTACGTTCTTAAGTACCCTCTAACATCATCAAATTATTATTGAATTTTATCTGGATAAATGAATTTAACCAGCTGTTTGTTGCCATATCTAAGTAGTTAGCACGTTATCAAACATAAGTAATCATGAATCAGGATGTTTATTTCTGTTATCTTGGGTACTGTTTGCAATTCGTTCAAATTATTATATGGAAATCATTTTATCATATATCTAATGGAAAACTTGAAATATATCAAACATTGTTGCAATAACCATGTGTTTTATTTCTCATACATGTTTTATTTCCTTCATTATCTTATTGAATTATATTACAGTAGATTATTTCACGTCCCTAGGAAGCTCTGGATCCTTTACACCCGACTTCTGTGCTCACATTTATAGGAGAATGACCGCATCGGTTTGGTTTTGTTTGTTTTGTTTTGTTTCGTTTTGTTGTTGTTGTTGTTGTTGTTTTTTTTTTTTGTTTTTTTTTTTGTTTTTTTTTTGGGGGGGGGGGTGGGGTGTCTGGTTCAACTGAAGGGGCTACTTTCAAACTCATTTTATTGGGTGAAATCCAAACGTACAGGATCGTACTCCTGATGCTGCCTTTGTGAAACAGTGGTTTATCGACATAGCAAAGAGTGAAGTCAGCTTTTGCCCCCCCCCCCCCCCCGTTTGAGACTCCCCTAAAAAGAAAACGGTCAAAGACAACTTTTAATTTTTCAGTGGGTCAATTCAAAGCACGCGAGGCTTATAACATGAACCACCCCCTCCCCCCCCCCCCCCCCCTCGGTTGATTAATCTGTATCAAGAAAAAAATTCAAATGTGAAAGAAAATGAAGCGATACTGCATGTAGATCTATGTGAATTCATAGAAGAGGAAATCCCGTATGGAGAATTTCAACCCTAAACATGGATTGAAAAATACCAATCGTTCTGCAGTAAAATTCTGGTTTTATTGTACTTAGTTTTTTCCGATTTTTAAATTTTATTTTCTCATGTGACATAACATTCAATAGGCCTATAAGAGAATCGCCAATCTCCATAGACATTGGATACACCTTAGTGTAAAACATCCCTAGCATGCCAGCATTTTTACTATCTGTGAACCTCTACTGTATCACCCAATTCAAATCCCTGGTATGGCCTATCCACGTGTTGACTTATTACCCCAAATCGTGAATAAATCATTGGAAATATTGGGGTGAAAATGTGCCCAGCATGAGGTTAATTATGTATCAAGCCAACTTTGGGCATTAATTTTTTTACCCAACTTGGCTAATATATTGTCCAATTAGGGTTAAATAAAGAATAATTACCTTTAAAATGAGCAAATTACTGCCCAAGTTGGGTAAAAAAAAATTGCCAAAGTTGTTCGGATACATAATTAATATGTTCCTTTTTTTCTTCAATTTTTACCCAATATATTTTACAGTGTAGTGAACAAGACGTGAATCAACGTTTTCTTTATGTAAACATACAGTTAATCACAGGTTTGCGTGCAAAATCGTGCGACCATTCTAATCGACGACACCTGTTACGGCTGCTTTTTTGTAATGCCTGGTAAAAAAAAACAACACAATTTGCCTTCTACCTTAGATTATAGCTTTCCTTGTGTACGCCAGGTCATTCCCCTGTGAATTCTGTTAACGTTAACCATATTAACTACATGTTATCCAATCATGCCTCTAAACAAGCTGATAAGTCATGTAGTTATTGGTGCGATACGGAACTCGTGTTGGATTGGATAGAATCGACGATATATTTACATAACAACATTTGACCTAGCCAATGGAATCCATTCTAATTATGTTCTGGTATTTCATGTTGTAAAGTTTTTGAGAATCCTTAATTATAAAGACAGAGAAATAAACATTATCCGATCATTATTTCGCGGAGAGTGAAAATCTCGTTGAGAGGAAAACAGCATCCGTACTTTATCGAACAACCAGCGACTGGGCAACGACGCCAAAATGGCGCGACGTTCCTCAGCTTTAGTGTCAACTGTTTGGCTCAGCATTTCTATCGTTTTGCTTCTACTGCCTAAAACAAGTGAGTTTTCCTAGCATTACTTGTTCTGATGTTTTCGCTTCCTTTTATTTATTTCCAGACTTTATAAAAAAAATACGTTATCCTTAATATTTTGGCAGTGCAATTCATTTCCAGGAATGTTATTTCTCACCGCAATGTCTTTAAAATTGTTAAATCCTACATGTAAACTTATACGGAGTAATGGAACAAAGATATTGATTGCAATGATACTAGAATGATAATTCATTTTACTTCAAGAATGTCAGCTGGATTACTTAACTTGATAAATGATGAGCATAATTTTATCGTTTGCAATTACATTCTATGTCTTACACTCTTATTTCTGCTAAGTCAAATTTAACTCGGAAATGGTGTCAGCTGGGAGTCAACTCCATCCTTGTCAAAGTGACTCGTTTTCCGAGTTATTTTGACTCTAATTAAGTCGATTATCAGTTGATGGCACATCATTCTGAGTCAAATTAATTCGGAAATCCGAATCACTTTAACTCAGAATAGAGTTGACTCCCAGCTGACGCCATTCAGAGTCAAATTTGACTCCGCAGAAATAAGAGTGCAGTCTTCTGGAATTTAAAGTAGCGTAAGGGAACACTAGCAAATTGAAATCTTCATGTCATTTATTTTTAGTTTTTCGAATTTTCTTGGCTTTGATTTTTTAAAATAAAAATGTAATTCATTTACATCACATCAGACTTAATTATTATTTAAATGATACTTGTATTAAATTTGTATTATAATATACAAGATTTTTTTAAATTCAAACAAACAAAAATATGATCACATAATATTTCAGGGAAGGGGTAGGACTACACTTCATGGATGGTATATTTCCATATCATGTCCATATAGAGTCTACTGTACTAAAAGGCAAACGCTCGCTTGCAAACAAAAAATGCATACGTACACTTCGGGACTCTCTGCTAAAACATATGGAAGAAACAAATAAATATTCACATTTCAAACTTGAATTTAATCGATATAAAAAAAATCCCTTTCAAAAATATATATGAAATTCCTGCATGAATCAGTGTTGTTATATATTTACTGGCCTATTATTTCTTGTCTGCTATATTTTAAGCTATTTTGTTTTGTCCAGCATTTTGGAAAAACAGATTGGCACTAGCTGCTCCATATCAAACTCTATTAATATATTTATGCTTGGCGAAATACAGATAATAATGATGATGATGGTGATGATGATGATGATGATGATTATTATTATTACTACTATTGTTGTTTTTGATGTTTTTATCATATTCATAACCGATGATCAATATCATTTGAGTCTAGTTGAGAGAAGTATGAATTAGAGAACGAAGCGTGTAGAATTTTCACTTTCTAGGTATATGTACATCTGCAGAATTCAGTTTAAGGAATTATATTACGAATAATCATACATCAGCTTTTGCAACTATTCAGAAAGAGGGGGAAGTTTTCAAGAAAACCGCCCAGAAATTTATATAAAATATATTGACCTTGTCACATTAGTTGCATGATATATTTTATGAATTTAGCAATATTTATTCTAACGGGTTATACTGAAAATTTATATTTTTTAGTCGCTGAAACTGCACTTCCGGTGCTCAGTCGAACTAATAAACTCAGCTCCCGAAGAGTCCATGTGTAGCACTGTCTTTAATCAGGAAAAGTCAGGTTGAATAGATTAGGACATGCATATATATAATGACAGTACAAATGAATATAAAGTGAAAAAGAATCTACAACAAAATAATCCAGGTTCAGCAGAGTGAACACGAGATGAAATGTTTATAAATAAGAACTAAACGATATAGCAATGGGGAGAATGGACGAAATTTTGTCACGGTGGACAGAAAATGAAAGGTACTAAACGTGGGAACGGCAATGAGTATTGTGTGTAGAGACTGAGAGTTGATGCGTAAAGAAAGTGGAAAGATAAATATGAGGCTGAGCTGTGAAGGCTATATACGAAAAATACGCAAATTACTTTTAATAAGAGAGTATGGAAAACAAATAGTAAAAGATAACAAAGGGAGAGGAAACAGTAAATACACAAAAGGAAAAATTATATCCTTCAATACAAACATTAGAAAACACGAAAAACAACCAAAATGGCTATTGCAAAAACATATTTGACTTGATAGGAATTCTCTTTACAAATTACTAGAAATTGTGTAATAACCTAGCTAATAATCCATTATCTGCACTATATCGACAGATATAAACTGATATTTACATACTTTGCACCTAGAGTAAGTCTGATTATCAAAACTTACTTATGATAGATGTTATTGTCTTTCCTTTTTTTAACAGCACGATTACTGACGACGCTTTCATCGTCTAATTCAATTTTTTAATCCAATTTATCAACCCCATTTAAGTCCTTATAATACATCAAATATCACAGTGCTTTCTGTGAATGGAGTTTTCCTGTGTAAAGAAAGTTTACAGAGTGCAACTTATACGTCAATATTTCTTGAGTCAGTAAAACAATTATAGGTGTAGAGTTACTGTGTTTAATTACATTATTCGCAATATAAATTTGCGTTCATTGTGCATTTTAAATTGTAAATATAAATCTCTCAATTTAGCTTCAAGGATACGTTTCCAACTACTCTGTCAACAGGCATTATATATTTTACCGTAGTACCGAACTACTGATTGCATGCTCTTAATACTTTTTCTGTACATTGTTAAAGGGATCCAATCACCTAATGAACAGTTTGTATACATGTAGGCACTGGCGTAGACAGGGGGCACAAGGGGGCCATGCCCCCCCCCCCCTACCCAACCACTAATAAAGCGAGACCGAAAAAGCGGGGGACATGGGGGAAGTGAGAGAAAAATGCCCAAAAAGGCGCTACAAGCCGTTAGTTTTCTCTCAAAATTTGCTAAAACGTCAAAGTTTTCGCGCTTCGCTCGGGAAGGGGGAGATAACTCTTCTCTCCCTGCACCCACTTTACATACAGTTAACTGTTGAGTCCACATAACTGAAAAGTAGTCTGGGCGTCGAACTATAACTTTCCGCCTAAAAAAGTTGTTTGCTACTAGGAGCGATGAGTCCGTTTTCTTTCTCTCAAATTTGCTAAAACGTCAGAACTTTCGCCGATCGCGCAGGAAGGGGAAAACTCCCCACCCCCCTTCCTGCACCAACCCCCTGTTACATACAATGCAGTATTGCGTCCAAATAAATGAAAAGCAGCCAGGGCGTCGAACTAACTTTCCGCCTAAGAAAAAAGTGTTACGAGCCGTTATCTTGCTCTCAAAACGTAGAGCTTTCGCGGTTCGCTCGGGAAGGGGGAAACTTCCCCCGCCCTGCACCCACCCCCTCGGGAGCACGCTTTGCGTGCTCATCACCAATTTCGCACTCTTCGCGTGCTCACAACCGCCCCTAAAATGAAATTCTGGCTATGCGGTTGGATCCTTCACGTCTGGCCCCCAGGGGTGTCGATCCCGGGGGATGGGGGTATATATATCCCCCAAAAAGAAAGAAAAAGAAATTTGAGGTGGGGGATGGCCTGTATTATCACCCAAAAAAATATTTTTGGATAAAATGAATAACAATTATGATACATTGACTTAAAACTTAGTGATTATCCAAACTCATTATGTTTGACCTTGAAATACCATCACATTCGTTAATTATTAGAAGTAAGGAAATAAGAAATGCCATAATTTCAATGCAAAAATATGGAAGAAAATTCGTTCGCTCGCACGGTCATTCTTAATTGATGGGTTCCGTCCATTGGCGTAGATCCGTACGTTCATTCTATTCATTAAAAAACATTTTTGGATACTCTAAAATGGAAGTTTTATAGAGGGATTTTCGAAAAAGTACCTGCCCCCTCCCACACCCTCCCTCGCTCAGTGGCGTATCTAGGGGAGGGGGGGGGAGAAAGAAAAATCATAATCTTTATACGGATTACGCACCTCAAAATCCGCAGGGTTAATGCACTAGAAATCTAGTTTTTGAAGGTTTGAAATGCGAAAATTTTCGAAAGCTCGGTCGCTTTGCTCCCTCGCAAAATTATTATTTTTCAGGATCTCGTAATTTCGCGCCCCCAGTAGGCCTATATAGTTCTTAAATAGCTTAAAGGGTTCAAAATTTAAAAAATAAAGATGTAATTGCTTTGCTCGCTATATCATGTATTGCGCCCCCGATGTAGGATAAAGTGTATAAAACAGCATTTGCAAAGGTTCAACTTTTGAAAGAAATCTCAACTTCAGGTATAGCCTTGCTGAATTTCTCGACTCTTTCTCAAACCTTTCAGGATTTTCGTTAGTTTTGCTCCCAACTGTAGAAGTGAGTGAATAGAAAACCGCTTATCAATGTATAAAACTCGAGCTTCTCTACCGCTCAAAATTTCCTGGGTAAAATGCACAAGAGATTGCGTTTTTTAGGGTTAAAAACTGAAAAATTTTCCGCTCGGTCGCTTTGCTCCTTCGCTGACGAAGATAGGTTTGGGCACTCAGGGGGGGGGGGGGGGCTTCATTTTTTGCCCCGTGTGCCATAATCCCCAGTATCATGAACACGGATCGACACCCCTCTGCCCCCCCCCCCCCCTATTGAAAAATCCTGGCTAAAACCCAGATAATATACCAAATTTTATTAAAAGAAAGGTCTTTGTTTTGCTGGCTTAATTGTTCGTACTCAACCTCCAACAATAAAACCTAGTTTATCACATTAAAAAAAAAAGTTTATGTGTACAAATTATCATTTAAAAAGGCGGGGTTTTTTGCTCGCTCGCTACGCACGCTTGCCGAAATGGAAGTACCACTAACAGCACACTGAATACGATGGTGCCCGCCTCGAGTTACTAGTACTCTTAATTGTGAAATATTGCTTTAGATTTCTCCAATGCATGAAGGCAAATATTCCCATGTGCAATATCAACTCTCTACTGGACGTTTTGCATGGTCAGCAATTAAAGACCTCAGCCGGACCGAATTTTGAAATATACCCATTATTCATCCACGGGGAGCTATATATTTTCTGAACAAATTGAAACCAACTTCATGAGATTCTGTTTCCTGTGGAATGAGTAACAGCGTCCCGAATGTTGAGCCCCGGTGGTTTGGGCCCCGTCTCTGAGGAACGCTACTTTGCGGGGGGTGAAAATTTGATGACGACATATCATGTAGACGTACTCGGAGCTGTATACATGACATGTCGTCACACGTCTAGCGACCCCCTGCAGTGTTACGCCATAGGGAGGGGGCGGACCAAAACAATTATCTTTTTTATTTTTTATGGATAAACGGAGACGAAAATTTATGAATAACCAGGGTAATTATATTCTTTGTTTACTAAGCTTTACGTCAATATATGGTTGTTTTGGGTCAGGCTGAGGTCTTTAAGCAATGCGGGACGGAAAACAAGATGGATGAGAAAGCAACCTAGAACACAATGTTCATAAATTTATGCCTCTTCACCATCAAGAAATTTATTAATACTAGCATAAATGACTTTTGAAAAATTTATTCCATCAAAGACGTTATCATAATCACGGAGAGAATAATCAGATCTTCACACTTTTGAGACACTTAAGATTATTATGAAACAAAACTATTTTGACACGCTCATTTCATTGGCGTTTGGGGCAGGAGGCACTGTGCCCCCTAATTTTGGAAGAAAAATACTGGGCAAAGTTCTGGCAAATTTCGGCAAAAATATCAGTAAATTTGGGCAAAATTCGACAAAATCCTGTATTGAAGTACCTGACACTAAGAAAATATTTGGAAAGTTAATTGAAAAAGAAAGAAATTCATGTTCACACACGACATAATTTCCCGGAATTGAATCTTTTTTGTATGTTTCACTTTCTGTGTATTATTTCAGTAACTATTATTATTATTAAGAGGAATCAAAAGACATATTTGTTGGTACTGTAATACTCTTGGATAGCTCTAAAGCGCATACAGCAGTTTTAATTCATTATGCACACTACAAGTGACAGTTATCATTACCATTAGGGGGCATAGATTATGTCTGAATTTTACTCGCAGACCGTTGTAGATTGTTATTTTAAGTTCCCTTTCTTAGTAGGAAACACGGCAACATATTGTATTTATTATTCGTTAAAAGCACAGGCCTGTTTATACTCCCCCAACCCCTTGGTTATAACCCCCAAATTTCCAGAACATCTTACTGTGGGAGAGAAACCTCTTATACCCTTCCCAGTTGGTATTTAATATTGAATATATCATGGTACTTCACAGAATGTTACCTTTAAAAAAAAAAAAAACAATCAGAGAAATTTTCGCCCAAATTTGATGGAAAAATTCAACAATACAATTCACCATCAATCACCGAGTTTAAACACCCAACTTTTAAAACAAAAATGTAATGCCAGGGGAAATCCCCCCCCCCCCAAACCCACGGTGCTCAAGAGTATAGACACATTCAACTGCAATCATATTGTTCACGTGGTGTGGTGAATTTTAACATTATAATGCACCAAAATCCTAATAATAACCAGATTTCCAAAAGGTCTTACCGTGGGATGTACGGGGGGGGGGGCAGAGTGGGCACATGCCCCCGGCATGCCGGGTCCGATAGACTGTGCACAGTATATCGGACCCGCTAACTATCGGACCTTCTAGCTATTAGGCTGTAACCGTTCATAAATGACGGTTCTAGTAGTAGAATTTATATTTTAAATGCTATGGAAGCCCAGGAGGGGGAGGATGTGTGATATATTCCCCAAATAATTCAGGAGGGGGGGGGCTGTAGGATTGGCCTGTATCATCACCCCCCCCCCCCCCGCAATAATACACCTTCAATAAATAACATGATCAAATAATATGATCAGGAGGAGAAGGAGGATGACCATGATGATTATTATTCATGGGACCACGATCGATCAACATGGTCATAATTTTTGTCATGATTTTTGTTAAGATTATCATTATGAAGATCGAAATAAAGATTTCAAAGAAAATAATGAAATTAAGTAAGATAATAATTACCATGAAACCACATGCACTCAAATGCTCTCAAAGGTGAAAGTCGCAACCGTGGGAGGGCATACTTCATTCCCACGTCCATGGCCATAAACAGGGGCACACTGTAAGAACGGTAGATGCCAATAAATTGAACCTTACTAAAATCAAGTACATGTATTATGAAAATATTGCTACGAGGAATTGATATCCCAACCCAAAAATTAAAAAAACAAAAACATTTCTCGCGGCAATTTCTAAGCCCGTATCCGGACAACTACCCCCTACAACTAATCTCCAGGACAACTACCCCTACAACAATCCTACTTGAGAATTGGAACTTGAGATAAAGGCTAAGGATTAGGGTCTCCACAAGAGTTGAGAAACGGGAGAATCTGGATCTGCGTGTGTGGGGGTGTGTGGAGGGGGAGGGGTTCTTCTCCTCCCACGTAGATATATGGACTAGACATCGTTTTTTAATTATTAAGGCATTGGCAAAGCGGCTTTCAAAGAGTGGGGAGCATTGATAAATATAGTTCACTTTTAAAAAAATATGGATATATTTGACAAAAGCCAAAATTTATTCTAAGACTTTCTTAAATGCAGTACCGTTGGGTTGTCCTTCATCCATTTCCCTTTCTTATTTAATTTAAATGACGACCCTCTTCTTTGATTATGAATAGCGACCCTCTTCTCCGATTATGAATAGCGACCCTCTTCTCCGATTATGAATAGCGACCCTCTTCTACGATTATGAATAGCGACCCTCTTCTTTGATTATGAATATCGACCCTTATGAATATTGACCTTTTTTGAATAACGACCCTCTTCTCCTATTATGAATAGCGACCCTCTTCTTCGATTATGAGTAGCGACACCTATGATTAACGACCCCGGTTTGGTATTATGAATAGCGACCCTCCATCTGCATTATGTATAGCGACCCTTATGACTTATTATGAGTAGCGGTCCTTATGAGTAATGACCCTTTTCTTCGATTATGAATAGCAACCCTCTTCTCCTATTATGAATAGCAATCCTTATGAATAATAGTCCTTATGAGTTTATGAATAGTGACCCCATTTTCGCTTTATGAATAGCGACCCTATAGGTATAGGAAATTACACGTTATTAATAGCGGTCCTTATGAGCCACTGGTCCTTATGACTAGCGAGGTTATTCCGCCTAAGAAAGTGCTAAAACGTCAGAGCTTTCGCGGAGGAAGTGAGAATCCCCCCCCCCCCCCAACCTCCCTGCACCCACCCTTGTTACATAAGTGAAATGAAATAATTGAAAAGCAGTCCGGGCGTCGAAATATAACTCTCAATCTAAACAAAAATTGTTTGCTCCTAGCCGTTTATCTTTCTCTTAAATTTGCTAATACGTCAGTGATTTCGCGCTTCGCGCGGGACGATGGAAACTCCCCCTCCCTGCACCCACCCCTGTTACATACAGTGCAGTATTGCGTCGTAAATAACTGAAACCCCTAGCTTAGCCACTATCTTCGCTCCCTCGCCGGTCATCACCCCCCCCCCCCCCCCCCCCCCCCCCCCCCCCCCCCAATCATGAACACGGATCGACACCCCTGGTTCTTTCCAATTTTCATTATTATACATGTCAATCACTTTGCGCTACAATCTGTCCGGAATTGAGAGAAATTTATTCTTTTCTTTCTTTATTTTTCTTTCTTTTTTTTTGGGGGGGGGGGGGGTGGAATGCAATTATGAGCTCGTAATATTATATTGGTTTTCTTGATTTTTATTGTGTAAGATTAATTATGAGTTATTAAGCTCTTGGTCAACATGGACTCAGCTAGCAATATTTTAATAAATTTAGAGCATTCAATCTATCGAATCTTTTAAATGCACAAATACAGTTGTATGAGAATAAATGTTTTAAAATGTGGTGCTTGAATGTAATCTGATACGTCTGTATGTATAAAATAATTTCCACATTAGAAAATTTAAGCAATTTCAACTTGTATTAATTTCGTATTGTTACATCCTTAAGTAAAGACTAATGCAGTGCGTAGTATAAGTATTAACATAATCATGAATATTCATTAGACCAAATTAAACTATTTTTCAAATAAAATTAATCTCTTTTTTGCGGTTGAATGAGAATACAAGTTTTAAAATAATTCCTAATTTATTTAAGCAAAGTTAAGAAGATAAGAAAGATAAGAAAATTTGTAATTGTCACTCGATTCAAAGCCAATCAAACATGATATTTCAGGAAAATTGTCAACCGTGTTTCTTTTCACGATGTTACTTCGGAGCCCTTTCAGCAATTATCAAACAAAAGCGTATGTAATAGTGTTTGTTGGTGATGGTGGTTAATAATTGATTAAATGCTAAATGGTGTGTCAATGAATGACCGAAGAATATAGCTTAACAATTCACCTATTGGTGACTAATGAAATAAAATTTTGCCACCTATGAGTACATTTTTATTTTTCTCACGCTTGCTTTGCTCGCTCGCAAAATCTGGAACCCTACACAATGGTAGTATATGTCCGGGCTTCATATTTGACCCACCCCTGTCAAATAATCTGACTAAATATATATATATATATGTAAATATATCAATCAATAAATAATAAATCAATCATTAGTTTACATATTGATGAATTATTTTGTTTGTGAATGGAAAGTTAATTCAGTCAGGTATATAATCATACCACTACCCCACATGCGATTAGGGTAAGTTTCCTTTGGGTGGGGCTGGGATGTTAAGCCCAAACATTTAAGTATACATTGCACAAAAATCAGGTGGTTTGCCCACTACCTGATTATATCTGCCGGGAAATGGCAATAAAAAAATATAGGGGTCTGAATTTCAAACCGGGCGTAGCATTAGGGCATTTTGCCGCCTTTTGATTAGTCAGTGATCTGTTGTAACTCCTGCTTATTAATCACAGACATGGCGTCACAGGGGGAAATTGCGATTTTTTTTTTTTTTTTTTTTTTGTGTGTGTGTTTTTGCTTGTCAGCTTAGCGATCAGCGAGTGTGATGAAATTTCTCGCAAAATGACTTCAAAAACTAATGCTAAAATGCACCAGAGAGCATCAAAAACCGTACAGCTGGACCCCGGCTGAAAGGGACGTCGCCCTGCGCGCACATATTATGTTTCACAAAAATCGCACCCCCCCCCCCCCCCCTTTCAAAAAGCTTCTTACGGGCCTGATTTGACGCTGGTATTATGTTAATACAGTATACTAGTAAGAAGCCCCCAAAATTCAGAGGAAAATATTTTTGTGATAAATTACCCCCTTTAATGAAATTTGGACGTGGTTATCAATTCCTATTTCACAACATTCATCTTTCCCCGTCATTTAGTTTTAATACTCGGTCTCATATTTTCTTGGTCATTATTACTGCTATGCTCATGCTCTCCGACTGCAAATTGTTAACGGTTTGCAAAACCAGTTCCTTCCATAGATACTGTCGAAAAGCTTTGACGTGAGAAAAAAGCATAGATGAATCTTCCATTTGTTTGGTAGGCCTATAATTATTTTGTTCTCTCGTTTTAATTCATCCACTATTGTGTTCAGTTTTAAAAAGTATCTTGTCTTATGCCATGTATATAGGCCATATCTGATTTTCACATCATTTTCTTTATAATCATCACTAGATTGCGAAGACCTTACTCCATGCGGGGAAGTGATCCTTCTGGACTCGGACCGGCCCACTGCCCAAATCACATCTACGAACGAGCACTATCTTCTTGAAGGGGCTGACAACGGTGCAACAAAAGAATGCCTCTGGTATTTCCGCAGTCCACCCGGTACGACCATTCAACTGGAGATCGTGGCTATGGAGCCCATGGCTAATCCCTTGTTCGTCTATGACGGACCGGGGATTGAGGCCGATGATGACCAGGGCATCCAACTCGGTGGAAGTCATGAAAACAGTTTCACATCCAGTGGTCGTGGACTCACGTGTAAGCTACCGACACAATCAACCGATATCAACCAGGAACATTCAGTAACTCTGCAAGCGACTCTACAAGGTAGGCTCCTTTATTAAGAAAAATTGAGTTCTGGTATAGGTGAAAGATAATTTATAAGCTTTAATTCTCATTCTTTTTATGTCAGTTCGGAATTAAGAATATCATTATTCTTATGGAACTACATTTATAATCAACAATTCTAGTTGCTTCAATGTGATAGCTTAACCTGGGGAGCGTTTCATTAAGTGTTTTGTCAGTGATTTTACCGAAAACTGTTATAAGCTACTGAAATCCTTGCATCTCATTCTGATTGACTAAGACTAGAGCAAATTTGTCGGTCAAAATCACTGACAAAACACTTGATGAAACACTCCCCAGAACTCAACTTTATCTTTAAAATCTTTAAAGGGGAACTCCACCCTGATTTCAAGTTGGTTTTAAAGGAAGGGAAAAAAATTATAAACCAAATCAGTGAAAGTTTGAGCAAAATCCGATAAGAAATAAGTTATGAATTTTTGAAGTTGTAATCAATCAAACACAAATTGGCAATTCTGTAACGCATCTTGAGAGGTCCTTTCCTATTTGCCCTGAACTAAAAAAATCACACTACTTTTTCTCGAGAACATACTTAATCATACATGCAACCTTGATAATCAATGTTCATATGTTTTTATATTACCTTTAAATGTATTCCTTCATCAACTAAGAAAATGAAAATATATGAAATTTTCTGTACTTACCAAGTGGAGAGGAGCTCGTAAGATACTTCACCAAATTGCCAATTTGTGTTTGATTTATTACAACTTCAAATATTTAAAACTTCCTTATTTCTTGTCGGATTTTGTTCAAACGTTCACTCATCCTTTTCTCTCATTTTTCTGCTTTCATTCAAATTAATAATTAAATACCAGGGTTGACTTCCCCGCTTACACTTGGGTCTACTGTGCAAAATATGCTTATGCGTGAATGGTTAACCAAGTTTATATTATTCATACTTTATTTGGCAAACTTAGTGGTAAAATAAGATTATCTTTTCATTACCAAAGTTGGTCGAATTTGAAATACTGTCAAGGCAGAACAATTCAGCTGTCTTTGTATACAATATCATGTGGATTCCATAAAGTTGCGCGTAGTCCACTAAACCGCACGGGTTTTTTAAATAATGATTTATGATAACGTTAATAATTCTAAATCGTTTTTAAAGGCTACCAGATGGAGACATTATGTGATTGAATTTGATTAAGATATCCTGAAGTCTTTATAGTAAATCGGGAATAATGGTTCTAGCCCATTGGATGCCAGACTGGCTAGATGGATTTTAAATGAAGTGCTTCGTGATTTTCACCTTAACTATGAATCCCCTTTCACTCAGTTATCTTCCATCTGTCCATGCAGGTGAAATGTCAATCGAAGGAGCCATTCCTGGAGAGTGTGGAGGAACAATAAATCTCAACCAGAATTCTCCGACATCTCACTTCACTGTCACAAACTCCTATCCATCCAGTGGATCTGCATACTGTTACTGGTACATCTATAGTCCGTCCAACACGAAGATTATTGTGGAGTTCTTTGATTGGGATTCACTTGAGTACATGGATTATCTGCACATCTATGATTCAAGAGGAAGACAGATTTTTTATGCATATGGTCAAATTTATCAAGCACCAAATCCTGTGATATTTGATTCCTATGCCCGTCTCCTTTTCGACGCTTACTATTCGGTTTCGGATACCCAATTCTCCGTGAAAGTCAGCTTCACGGGTAAATATGTCATTGATTACATATAGATAATGTTTATGATAATCCTTACTAAAAGTCTATAATTTGGCAAATGTGTGTCGATCTGTCCGTCCGTTTGTTTGAAAGCACTTTTCTCCGTGATTTTCTACTCAATCGAGCTGTTTTTTTTTAACGTGGTTAAATTGTTCCTAGATTGTCATGGGGGGGGGGGGGGGTGGTTTGTGGTATTTCGGTCGTGTTATTTAAAGGTTTTTACAATTTGTAACTTTCTTTGGCAGACCCCGAGTAAAGTCCTTTCGACCTTTTTCGGGTCAGCGAAATTAGATAGGCATAATAGGCCTACTATGGGCATAACACGTACGGTGCGCTTCCACCGTGCACCGTCTATTTGAAGCTGCCTAATACACGTAGGCCTAGCTGGGTCACTTTAGGGTAAAAATTGTCGATTATTGTGACAGGGCGGACAAAAGCACCATTTTTGAGGTGAAGCTTCCTTAGGGTATATAAAATGATTTTAGTCGAGGAGCCCTCGGGAAATATGTCCGTAACCATGGCAACAGGCAAATAGCCAAGTTAACCGCCATTTATTCTAGTCTCAGAGTCTTCAGCCACGAAGACAAAATTCTATTTCATTACACTCAAAAGCAGAATTTTTGGTGTCAAGCTTACTTAGGGTATATGAAATGATATCAGCCGCGGAGCCCTCAACGGGCAAATATCCAAGCCTATACCCGCCATTTATAATATATGCTATTCTTCGGCCACGTAAGACAAAATGCTATTTCATAACGCTCAAAAGCAGCATTTTTGGTGTGAAGCTTCCTTAGGGTATATAAAATGATTTCAGTCGAGGAGCCCTCTCGAAATATGTCCGTAATCATGGCAGCAGGCAAATATCAAGGATATCCGCCATTTATATTATGCTAGTCTTCGGCCACGTAAGACAAAATGCTATTTCATAACGCTCAAAAGCAGCATTTTTGGTGTGAAGCTTACTTAGGGTATATGAAATGATTTCAGCCGCGGAGCCCTCTCGAAATTATGTCCGTAACCATGGCAACGGGCAAATATCCAAGCCTATACCCGCCATTTATATATATGCTAGTCTTCGGCCACGTAAGACCAAACCTGTTTCTTTATTACAGAATTATTTTTATTTTTTTCACTCAAGTCATGGAAGAACTCTTTGTTCCAGTTGTAACCAAAGAAAAAAAAAACGAAAAAATAAAGAGTTGCCGTGGCAATACTAAGTTCATTTTCGCCGTCTTGGAGTCGGTTTCCAGCATAGGGGTGCTGGTCTTCAGCCACATGCACAAACTCAATGGAGCGTTCGCGCGCTGAGCAAAATGCCAGCGGTCCTGTCCCTCGCCGAAACTAACTGAATACATGTATTTCTTGTAACACAGCTCATACGCTTTATGCTTTGCTGAATTTGGTATGCTCATTCTTGATTTTCATACAATTTGAATTCAATCAGGGGAGAATCAGCAAAAATGGGCCCGTAATGTAAGATGACCCCTGGCTGGTTTATGCCCTCTATATCTGCCATCCCAATAAAGCTCCTTCTTTTGTTTTAATCATGGAATGCTTCCAATACAATTCTTAAAGTCGATAAGGAACCCATCCTAAGTTAAAATCGATTTAAAATTGATATCAATTCTAAATACTTTGATGAAACAGACCCTCAAACCTAGAATCGATTTAAAGAACAATTTTAAGGATTGATGAAACACCCCTGTAGTTTTTAAATGATAAGTGATGTGATATGATATGATCTCGATAATTTCATCTGACATTCCTATGAACTTAATTAACCCAAAAAGATTGTTTATATCATATTGGATGGCGGCCATTTTGGATTTGTGCATTTTACTCGACCATAAAAATTCGCGAGGGCTCCTCAACTAATATTGATAAGTAGGCCAAAAGGAGTATTCATGCCAAATTTGGTGCTTTTGTTGGCTCTGTCACGAAAATTTCCATAAATGACCCCACTATCACGGCCGTAACTGGAAGTACCGAATTTCGGGGCCGTACGTGGTACAGACTCTCATCTGGTATGGTCCGATTTTTTACAGGCGATTTATTGATTGTTGAACTGTACAGGAATTCCATTACAATTTAGCCCCAAATTCCCTCAAAATTGCGTAAAGAACTTCCTGTCACAGATTGGGAAAGTGTTGTACGGACTTGTACCTACATGTTACACTTTTCTATTGTCTTCCAAGTAATGGCGTCCTGAAGGATCCTTTTATACCTGCATTAATCCTATGTTGAGATTAGTCTATTGTTCTTCAACTAGCATGTGATATCTATGAGAGCGTGTGTATGAACGAGTGTGTGCGCTTGATAAGGTCAAAGGATTATTAACTGTTCCCTAACATGTTACCTACATCTGCTCTACACTCGGCTTATCTCGAAAGGGTGCGGTGCGGAGCGGCGCGATGGGAAGCGTTCAACGCACCCTTTCGAGAAAAGCCCCCCCCCCCGCTTGTCTCGAAAGGGTGCGTTGAGAACGGAGTGGCGCGTTAACGCACCCTTTCGAGACAAGCGGGGTGATGAAAAAACATACATGAATTCAGCAGAGATTGGCCCGTTAAGCATTCTCATGGGAATATTTCATTGCATTGATGCTGAGATAATTAAGGTAAAGAACAACACTGGAAAGACATTTTAGCATACAAATATTGAAGAACAAAAATAAGATTGTGAAATGTTTTGTTCACAAGAGACAGGCAACATATTTATCAGAGGTCAAATACTCAATCTCACCTAAATCATTTGGGTGAGTTGGTTCTCAGTTGTTTAATTTGGTAAAATGGACGCCCTTTGTTTAAAAATGTGTAGAATGGAGGCCAGTTGTCAATATATACAGAGCTGAGTGATCAGTTGCACTCTTCATTCATCTTTAACTTTGACAATTTATTTTTTACACAACAAAGTCTTTGCAATCAATATTAGATTCCTCAGAATCAAACATAACATGCTGTTCCATTCGTCTTAGTACATTTTGTTCAAGTCTAAAATTATTATATAGTGGCCAATTTGGGGGCGGGGGCAGATTTAATGGAATATTTCTTTAAAAAAGAAAAAATATATTGATTTTTTTAATCTCAAGATGCATGAAAGTTCAGAGTTCAGAGAGACAGGGGAAGAGGGGGGGGGGGGGTGGAGCTTTTATAGGATCAGCACAGACCCATGTAGGGATCCATCTCTGTTGAATTCACCATAATACCTTCATTGTTACTACTGTTATTGGTTGCTAGTGAAGTGTTTATTGAAAAGTAATAAATATGTTTTGACCTTTATATAAAATTTATTATTTTTGTCTTTTTAATTTGCAGCAATAATGAAGTTTGTTGGAAAGGTGAACCAGTGTGTTAGTGAATGTTGATTGGTTTTGTCTTGTTGCTGTCTTAATTGGATTAACTGATGCTAAAGGTGCTGTTGGTATATTGTGAACTAAAGAAGAGCATGCTACGTGTCTGCAACTCTCCTCAAATTGAAATTTGTGTGGATGTGATTACAATGATTATAAAGAGCATATACATGTATGCCAGTGAATACATTTTTCAGATGTTATAGAAATTAAAAGATCATTTCAATTTGTTTTGGCAAAATGAAAAAAAAAAGGGCAGCATATGCACCCCTAGGCCTACAGTTTTTCTCCTTCAGTTGTCTCTTTTATCAAATGAAATTCAATGTAAGACTTAAAGAATACATAAACGTGTGTCTGATTAAAATGAAAGAAGTAAAAATGGCAATTAATTTTTATTTGTAATTTCATTTTTAATAACTTATGCAGTTAGACTAGTTTACATAAAAAATGAATTTCATACACAGAAAGATATGGATCATTATTTTTCATTTTAACAAAAAAAAAAGACTGATATGCAAGACTATAGGTAAAGCGCTTTACATTTTTAAATATTTAAGTAAATTATTTGATTGTTTTTATTTTTTATTTTGCGTCAATATTTTCACTACTTTAATTCATTATAAACGACTGATCTGGAAGTCTACGTAAAAATTAGTTTTATTTAATTTTCAATCTGTACCTTCAATTTTGATTATTTCAATTTAAAAGACTGATGTGTAAGACACGTTTACGTCGGGGGCATCTCGTTTTTCCGAAGGTTCGTTTTTCCGAAGGTTCGTATTTCCGAAGGTTCGTATTTCCGAAACACTAATTTCCCATGCCTGGGGGTTCATAATTCCGAAAATGAAAAAGGGTTCGTAATTCCGAACATTTGTTGCATTATTCCGAAGGTTCGTTATTCCGAAGGTTCGTTTATCCGACGGTTCGTTTATCCGAAGGTTCATAATTCCGAAAATGAAATAGGGTTCATATTTCCGAAGGTTCGTATTTCCGAAAATGAAAAAGGGCTCATAATTCCGAAGGTTCGTATTTCCGAAAATGAAAAAGGGTTCGTATTTCCGAAAATGAAAAAGGGTTCGTATTTCCGAAAATGAAATAAGGTTCGTATTTCCGAAAATGAAAAAGGGTTCGTATTTCCGAAAATGAAATAGGGTTCGTATTTCCGAAAATGAAATAAGGTTCGTATTTCCGAAAATGAAAAAGGGTTCGTATTTCCGAAAATGAAATAGGGTTCGTATTTCCGAAAATGAAAAAGGGTTCGTATTTCCGAAAATGAAATAGGGTTCGTATTTCCGAAAAATGAAATAGGGTTCATAATTCCTGGAAAAACAAGCAAATTCATCAGGAGCAGAGGTGTAGCAATGGGGGGGGGGGGGGGGGGGGGGGGAGGGAACGCCCCCACCCCTCCCTCATCGGATGGCGAAAAAATAAGAAAAAAAGAAAGAAAATGGAATAGGAAAGAAGACGGTTGGACTGTACAAATGATTAATGGTTTTACTCATAAATACGAACCTACCATTTTTCATTGACATTTATTATATGACATTCAAATGTTACGTAACACCATACCCGGGAATACACACACATTTTGTATCAAAAGATACATTACACTCTAAAGAAAAAGTCATAAGGTCGCGCGGCAAGCCCTTTAAAACTATCAGCGGTGGGGGGGGGGGGGGGGGGGGGGGGGGGGGGGGGGGGGGCGCTAATTGCCCTCCAGTCCTATTTGGATTAAAAGAATGTGAAAGAAAGATGAGTCTCGTCCGGGTCTGAGATACAAAACTGTATTTGGGCAGCCATGTTCATCGTTAATCTCATCTCAAAGTTCTTCTTTCTTCATCCTGTCGCTTTCTTCTTTGTTTTCCTTTCGCTTTTTTCTTATAATCTATTTATTCCCATATGCATATACGAATTTCAGTGTTGAAAAAATCGGAATTAGGTTTTCTGTTTTCTTTCCTTTTTTCTTCTTTTTCTCTCTTTTTTCCCTTCTAACCTCTAATGAATCTTTTCACCTTTTTCTTTTCTCCTTTCTCTTCCCTCTCCCTCCTTTTTGCCCACATAGTGGCGCATATATTATATACTGACAGCAATGTTGAATATGAAAGGGGGAGTGACATCCCAACACCCCACCCCTGCCCCAACCCATTTTAGCAAGGCCCATGATAGGGGTGGGGTAGGAAAATTTATATATCTTATCATAAGTCATAAGCCTGATCATGTGATCTCACATTGTGCAGTACGCAGTTATCTTTATAAAGTTCATATAATGGAACTTAATACAATAACTACGTGTATTTGAGGGCCTCGTGTTTGAAACCAAGTGGATGCGGTCACCATACCGCTCGAAGTGACTTAAAACCGTCGTTCCACTGTTTGCTTACTTTATACAAACATAAATTATCGAGTAATCGCAGATATAGGTTAACTATAATTTTTATAATTACAGGGGCCGCATAACTCCCTTTTTTTAAGTAGGGGGGGGGGGGGGCTGACACATCTTTCCCGAAAATCCACCATTATGTTTCTACATTTTCTAAATTTTATGAGCGAGCGAAGAGAGCGGGGAAAGAATTAACCTACAATTTTATTTTGTCAAAGAAATACACGAGAAAAGTTTATGTACATGATCACCTCCTATACTTGATAATTATGTCGGATTTCGGGCAGTTTGCAACACGAATATGTGTATATTTGCTGAACGAGGCATCCAAGAAAAGTTTAAGTTTTACGAACGAACGAGAAAAAAGGACACTTTATCATCTTTAAATGCTATCAACAAAAGACACTTACAAACATTATTCTAAGAAGTATATATGTGCTCCTTAATATTTTACCTGAAATGATATATCTTAACACTCTCATTTTTACGTATAAGTTACCCAGTTTATTTGATGACAGTCATGTTCACTCTTAATTCATCTGTGTATTCATATAATACCCGTCAATCTGTCAATCTACAATGTTTCACCAACCTAAGGTTTTCTCTACTTTAAATTCATTTGGCATTAAAGCTATGGTCACAACCCACAAAATTAGCCTGCAATGGGAGTAAAATATGATGTTATGTTTTGCATAATGAATTTATATAGTCAAATAATTTTACACATTCATGCATACTAAATGAAAAAAATTACGTGTTAAAAAATTGCCTTATTTTAGTAGCCAGCCTTAGCATAATATGCTTTGGACACTATAATTTTCATTATGGATATGTAGAAATTTGGATCCACTGGATATGTGTTTTGAGGTTGACAGATAGAAATAGGCCCATGGTTACAAAACTTTAGTAATCATTAGGATCATTTGAATGTAATTAAGATTCTATCATCATCTGAAAAGGAAAGTGAGTTCAGCATTATCACATTATATTACTTGTGAATAATAGACGTCATTAATAGACGTCCATATGCACTCGTCAATGTTCATCAAAAGATAATTCTTGTATGAAATGTAAATCATATCACAATATATAACTAAAAAGAGCAAAATAGGAGGTAAAGATCAGAATCCAGAACTTTAGTAACTCCCAGTGTGGGTGATAGCAGGGGCGGTGGAGCGTCTTTCAAAATGGGTGGGGGCACCAACAAAAGGGGCACTTTGGGGGCAAAGGGCACCTACAAAGGGTGAAAAAATTGCGGGAAACGCCACTTTGAGCTGAGACAATAGTATATTGCTTTTGTTGGTGTCCCACCCATTAATACACTATCGAATATCATTTTCGACACATTATTGTTTATGTCTTAGCATGGTTCTAGATGAAAAAGAAAAAAAAAGAAAAAAAAAAATATTTTACAGTTGAGTGCAATGATCTGATTATTCATATTGAAGATATTTTGAATAACAGCGATTTTCCTAATAATTATGATAAAAAGACAATGGGAAATGCGAGCGAGCGTAGCCAGCGAGCTTTAAAAAATTTAGAAAGAAATTGTCGTTCTTCCTGTTTTGATGTAAGGGCACTGCTCATTCTTGTATAACTGCCCCCTGCTCCACTGCCTCTCATTATGCTGATATCAGTAGGGGATCGGAATCTATTATAAGGGAAGCCTCTCTGAGCTAGGTAGGCCTATCTGGTTCTTTTGTGGACTTTATGGCTCAATTTGTAAGCGACATCGGAGTATATACGAACAATATATTAAATATATATATAGGTATATAGGTATAGGGCACTTATCACAAGACAAAGCGGGCACTTATCAATAGCAGTGACTCCTTTATGAACTCTCTGTAATATTATGTTGTTGTTTTTATTGCTGTTGTTGTTTTGGGGACCGGAGGGGAGGGCTTGTAGAGTCATCTACAGAGCCATATTACAGACTTCGGCCAACTCGGTTTATTTGGGCACAACATGGCGTATATTCCTTTGTTTAGTGCTTGCCTAACAAAGCAACAAGCGCCATATTGCTACCTACATGGAGCCGAGTTGGCCAAACTCTGTAATAGATGGCTCTGAGGGCTAGGGAAGCAGGACGCCCCCACCTTATTTTTAGTTTACACTTTTCATAGTATACTTTTTTAATCACAATTTATGTTCACGAAGTAATTACATCTTAAAGATAATAAAGTGTCAATGTTTGGCTCGCTGGAATCCAGCAGCGTGGTGCCCGAACATCCTTTTATTTTGGGAAGCGAGATGGTCGGCTAAAATCATTATTCTATAGACAATATCTCCTTTTTTTTACTTGCTCACTAGCGCGTAAGATTTAGAAACGGAATAGTTTGGGACAGGGAACGCCCTTCATTAGGGCGAGTGAAGTGCCCAAATATTCCATATTCGGCAGTAGGGTTCAGTTATATTATTCATGGCTCATTATTACATGTTCTATATTTGTCTTTTGATGGCGAAATTGCACTTCCATTACAATAAAAAAGGGTTTTATGTTTTTTCTAACTCGCTTCGCTCGCTTGCAAATTGTACGAACGGGGAGTATGATATTCTGCCAAGAGGCATCAGCTCCCCCTTTCAAAAACATTACGTGACCATTTTCTGCTTGTAAAGATCTACTTGGAACTTTGGTGTGTCTCATTTTCCAAAGCGGTATATACATTATATAAATAACTTCAAGCCAATTTCGTTGTAGGAAATTTAATCCGGAATCCGATCATTCACTTTCTTCAATACATCAATATGTATTTTAATCACCGAAGTAATATCATTTTATGAGAAATGAAACATTTATTCCTGAGGCGCTCGCTCTCCACGCTCGCTCACAAATATTGGTTATTATAATAGGAACAATTATAATAATGATAATAATATTAATAATAATAACAATAATGATGATAATAATAATAATTATAATAATAATAATCATAATAATAATGATAATATTGATAGGAATTACGATAATAATGGCTATTTCTCTGGATTTTATTATAATAATTGTTATCATCATTGTTATGATTATTGAGTACGAAATGAATATCTTTACACTTGGCAGTCTTTCCCCTCCTCCCTATCCAAAATACGGATTGACGCCGTATTCTCTGAATTTAAACCCTTTTTCATTTTCGGAAATACGAACCCTTTTTCATTTTCGGAAATACGAACCCTATTTCATTTTCGGAAATACGAACCCTTTTTCATTTTCGGAAATACGAACCCTATTTCATTTTCGGAAATACGAACCCTATTTCATTTTCGGAAATACGAACCCTTTTTCATTTTCGGAAATACGAACCCTATTTCATTTTCGGAAATACGAACCCTTTTTCATTTTCGGAAATACGAACCCTATTTCATTTTCGGAAATACGAACCTTTTTTCATTTTCGGAAATACGAACCCTTTTTCATTTTCGGAAATACGAACCCTTTTTCATTTTCGGAAATACGAACCTTCGGAATTATGAACCCTATTTCATTTTCGGAAAAAAGAACCTTCGGAAAAACGAACCTTCGGAAAAACGAACCTTCGGAGTAACGAACCTTCGGAATAACGAACCTTCGGAATTATGAACCTTCGGAAAAACGAACCTTCGGAAATACGAACCTTCGGAAAAACGACATGTAACCTTTACGTCAATGGTGTAGGAATTTCTATTCCTTAAATTCGATTGTAAACGACTGATGTGGAAGACTAGTTAACGCACCCTTTCGAGAAAAGCCCCCCCCCGCTTGTCTCGAAAGGGTGCGTTAACGCGCCCCTCCGTTCTCAACGCACCCTTTCGAGACAAGCGGGGGGGGGGGCTTTTCTCGAAAGGGTGCGTTGAACGCTCCCCACCGCGCCGCGCCGCACCGCACCCTTTCGAGACAAGCCTCTACACTCTACCTTACAAAAGTGTCAGCCTACCTTCAACATGATCTGAATTTCAAGGTAAAGCTTGAGATTTTGAGTGTTGAAGGTAAGACTTTCTTTCGGGCTTAACTGAAAAGATTCTGATCAATGAACTGCCGTACCCAACTTTTTTCTGAATTCCGTCGTTCCTTTGTCTATCCGCACATAAATATAAAGTAATGTTGTGTTCTGAATTTCTGCGGGTCATGTCACACTTGCATTACACTTACGAATAAAATTTTAAAATATTGAGTAATGTTTATTTTATGTCATGTTATGATATCTATAATGTGTGTAGAGTTATATGATTTGTATATTTAAAATGTGAACAAAGCAAAATTTCCATTGGACAATGAAACTGAATCAGCGGATTAAATAGCATTGAATTGACTTAAATTGAATTGAAATAAATTACATGTATTATGACCTGCAAGTTTCTTATCATTTTTGTAGATGAACCGGGACACGATATTGACGGTGTCTTCCAATCATCGGGTGGAGTCATTGAACTAAATGAAAACACAACATCGCTGACCATTCAGTCTACGGATTTCAATTCTACATACGTTCGAACTATGTTTAACTACTGGTTTGTTACTGGTCCAGTCGGAAAACGCTTAACTGTCGAGTTCCATCAACTCAACGCAGGAGATTTCTCTGTCTATGACAGTTCAGGCACAAGTAGAATTGTCTCCCGTTTCTCTAGTCCATCTCTCATGCCTGAGGATAGGGTTTTCACCGAGAACTCAGCAACACTATACTTCTATTTTAGTGGTACCTATGGAGGAGTCGGGGTGCTTTTTACAATAAGCATTACAGGTAAACATTCACTTTAGAATGAAAGTAAAATCTTGGTCAAAAATAAATTATTTTATATTTAATCTTCCATATCAAAACAAGAAGAATCAATTTCAAGATGCATTTGCTTCGTGAGTTAGAGACTATGTAGCTTTCAATATTTGGTGCAAATATTTGTTAAATATATGGTTAATTTGGTTTAATAGTGTTAATCAGTAAGATTTAATTTTGTTATTTAAAAAATAAAGGGTTTTTTTCTCAAAATAAAATTTGTGCTGGAATCAAGGAACACAAATTATTTTATTTCCAAAATTGGAAATTATGAGTTGCTTTGCACTGTCGGAACGCCCGGAACGGGGGTGATATTAATCATATTAAATAAAAGGTTATTTTCGTCATTCTATAACCATTAATTCTTTTGGGGAAGAAATAATTGCCTTTAACAGCCTACAAAGCTTATTGAAGGTTTTCCCTACATATAGGAACAACTGCTGTTTGCTAATTGTCGATTAACAATTCAAAATTCATTGTTTAGAATGGTTGAATGGAATGCCTCGTTTCTATATTCAGAATATCAAATAAAGCATTGACTAATCTAAATGTATTACGGAAATTGTGTGTTGGTGGTAAAATATGTTCCATCGATAACTCTAATTGCATGAAAAGAGTCATGATATTCAAATTGAAAAAAAATAGAATACATCTTACGTGAATATGTTCACATTAAGGTGCCAGAGGTTTTTCTTTTTCTTTCTTTATAATACTTTTAAGTAAAGAAATTAATTAACATAATAGCTGTTTATTCAAAATTTATCAAGCGTCTTAATATACTTTGTAAAAGTTACAATGATTCTGTTATGTCAAATTCATTGCAGATGAATATCCAGTTGTTGGACAACAGACGTGTGGTGGTACAATTGAACTGGATAGTTATCAAGATTACTTCATCTTGAACTCTCCATACTACTACAATCAACATATACCCAGTGGTTACACGGATTGCTATTGGTATGTAACCAGCCCTGCAGGGAAACAGGTCCAGCTTGTTTGGCTTGATATTGAGACGTCGAATGAATACGTGAATGTCTACGATTACCCATCTTCAACAAGTTACCTGGTATCTCAATTCCGAGGTAATGTTGATACAGACCTGTCACCTTTCGTGTCTACTCGTGGAGGTATCACTATTTACCTAGACGATTACAGCTCTGGTACCAGTGGAAGGGGGTTCCTCGCTAACGTCTCACTTTCAGGTAACAGATTTTCACTAGAGACTTCCTAATGCATGTTGTATTTGTCACTTGATAATATAGTGTAATGATATTCATGATAATGATAATGATGATAATAATAACAACAATAGTAATAATAATAAAAATAACAAAACCTATCCCTACATTTCTGTATGAAGTCCGGTTACTTTTTTATTTACCAACTGAACATAAGGTTGTGGACGATTTGATAATAATAATAATAATTATAAATTATCATTATTATTATTATCATGATTTCACAAATTATCAGCATTCTTCAAACGATACTTCGAACGGTATGAACTATAATGACGTCTAAAAGACAACCGAAGACATACCTTTTCCCTTAATCAATTTACATTTGCCACTCTCCACTCTCCAGGTATAGCATTATAGTAAACTGTTACCTGGTATGGTGTTATTCTTCATTATTTGAATGCCTTTTAGGGCAGCTGGGATGAATCCAGGATGAGAGCATTTCTTTTGATGGAAAGAAGCATTATTAATCCAGTATGAGAGCATTTCTTTTGATGGAAAGAAGCATTATTACACAGTAACTCTTGCTTTGCCAAAGGGTTTCGCGAGTTTTGAGATTTTACCAAAATGATAACAATGTTTACGTTTCCAAAGCTGCTCTTCTTTAGTCATGTCTTAAATTACCATGATTACAAAATGTTGTGTTCAAGCGTTTTTAGAAATTTCCTACCATTTCTATTTTCTAATGATACCAAACAATGCAACTTTATTTCATGTATGAAAATTATTGTGAAATAAAAAGGCGTTTCCTTTTAGTCCTTAACATTTTTGTTCCTCATTTGTTTAACATTGCTTAAAGTTAAAATGAGAGGAAATCCTGCACAAAATCTGCAGTTTTCTCAAAAACTTTCAGTAGCAGCATATAATAATTCTTATATCTCGAATGCTTGATTCACTCTGAGCATTAATATAAATATTAAATTGACTATCATATACGTATTTCTTGGATGAGCAAAGTATAGGCCCTAATTGAAAGTGGATGGGCTGTCACATATACGTGGCACCAGCACAGCAAGAGTTTAAAAAGATTAACATACATGTATCAGCAAAATGTCTTGAAATAGGGAAAAGCCCCAGATAAGCTATTGATTCAATACCATGAAAAAACTCAGTGTACAATTTTAACACAAAAAGTACAAGAATTCCAGGTTGACCAGTAGCCAGCACAAATCTGGTAATTTTTACCCCGTTTCCTGGTTATCTCAAGCGCATCTTCTCTAATCAAATTACCAAATTCCTGGTGAAACAAATGCGATTTTACACGGGAAATAATTTACACGGAAATTTTTTAACCAGGCGTTTTCTGTGTGTAGCCGAATTGTTAAAAAGATTATACTAGTACGAATTTTCTCTCCTTGATCTTCTAGATGGAACTTCGGTAGTGGGCCCTAGGTCATGCGGAGGGACAGTCAGACTAAGCAACTCGATGCCAACCTTTATACTCAACTCCCCCCACTACTACCAACCCTCGTCATACGCTTATGTGAACTGCTACTGGCATGTACATGGTTTCTCAGGACAGGAGGTTGAGCTGACATGGTTAGACATAGACACTCCGAATAGTTACCTTTATCTCTACGATTACCCATACTCATCGAGCCGCCTAGTCTCTTATATACATGGAGACATCGACGTGGATATATCACCGGTGATCTCTTCACGTGGAGGTTGGACACTCTGTCACTCTGATTCCAGCTCTGGCAATAGTGGAAGAGGCTTGCTGGCAGAGTTCAGTGTGAGAGGTAGTAAGAGGCTCTTTTATTTTACGCATCTGCATTTCCAATATGTATCTTTCATTTCGACCATACAGGCGTCCGTTCCCCTCCCAAAGAAAATGTGTCATTGACTATTTTGAGGAGAATTATGAGTGTCATGGGCAGATCCAGGATCTTGGGGCGCAATTAAAGGGCAATCCAACCTTGGTAATAAGATGGTTTGTGTGAAAGCAGAAAAATAAGAAAGACAGGATGGTGAAAGTTTGAAAGAAATCGGACAAGGAATAAGAAAGTTATGGATGTTTTAAAAATGCGATCACTACATCTATGCGAATCTCAAATGAGCAATTTGGTGAGTCGATTGTGACATACTTGTGGACCGTGAACTCTCCTGTTTGTCATACACAAAAATATCATTAATTTGCTGTTTTCTCCGAAGAGCCTTTATACTCAAAATATATTGGAGATAGCATATTGTTATAGGTCCTCATGAAAGAAAAAGATCCTACTGAGTAATATACATATATAACTCTCACTAACGATGCAACGATCATTTGTATTCCACACATTTTCTCTCCTCTGACCCCAAAATGCCTCAAAATTTTTTAACATGGTCTTTAATAGGAACCGGCTGGTATGGACATTGCTCGACTTTGGTCGAACATACCCCACTTATGTAACATGGCTCGCATACATTTACTCTATTGTTTGACTTGAATGTATGCAATTTTTTTTTTCTATAACTAAAAAAGCTACCTCATTGATATATTGCATATGTGAAGATTTTTTCTTCTTTTCGGTGCTTTTACTTGCATGGTTTCTCCTTTCACACTTGAACATACCGCTTTCTTTACTACATGCATTGACTGATTTGATTGAGGTTATGCTTTTACAGCGAACGCTTGATGCCGACTTGTGGGGGTGTTCGATTTTGTTTAGACCATTGTCAGCTTGACCCAGTTAAGCCGTTTTTCTTTTTTGTTTCTTAAGATATTTACATATGTATGTTTTGTTTGCATGCCTCGTACATGTACTTTGATTTCATGCTTCCAACTATTTGATGTTTATATGTACAGCATAAATGTAACATGTATTCAAATCATTGTTGTATTGATTGCATAGGTCGTTTTATTTATCCTTTCTCTTTATCCTTTTCTCTTCTTCCTTTTTCCCTCTTCACAATCAAAGTTCACAATGACGACCCAACCACCTTTGAAATTATATTGCTTATTTCCACCCTCTTCTTATTCAATACCTGTTCGTGTAAATTATTCTGCTAATTGCACAACTGATTCATATTTCTAAATAACGGTTAACACTCGGTGGGTTTTTGTGAATTTTGTACTGATTGCATGCTTTATGATGCTTCAATGCCTTATTTCTATTTGTAAAATAATTGTGAATCTTGTACTGATTGCATGCTTTATGATGCTTCAATGCCTTATTTCTATTTGTAAAATAATTTAAACAGAAAGGAAGACACTCCTGATGATCGATACGTTCCAACTTTAATTTGGCCATTTAATTTCGTTATACACTTGTTTTGATGTGACTATTTTGTATTTTCCTTTTGGCTTTGGATTGGTGATGCGCCTCCGTGGCCTTGGTGCTGTTGCTTTCACATAATAATAGAGGCCGCCATAGCATTGGGATCGTGGGGTGTTTTGTTGGTTTTGGGGTTGGAGGCGAGGGCGAGTACAGGATGGTCACATTTAACAATGATCTTGTTTATTTACAAGTTTAATTTGTCTTGGATACAAAATTATTGGCATACTTTGATATTTGTTTAAAAGAGTATAATTATTCTCAAATTTCAGTCATTATTGCAAATTGTTTCTATTATGGAGTCTCTTTTTTATATAATGTGCATTTCTCATGATACTAATAGTATTTTCTGACGGGCATCTCACCGTGGGAGTACCGATTACCAATGTTTTATTGTTTTCGCTGTTTGATGCGTTCTTTCGCTCTGCCTACGAAGATTGCCTTTAAATCCTTCCTCCTTTTGTTTTTATACTTTATTTCCTTGTTAATGTTTTATGTGTTCTTATTTCCATGTATCACCCTTGGTTATGTGATTCCACGCAGGATTGTTTTTGTTAACTACCCGCCTTTTTCTATATTCTCTAAGCCGAAAACTCGAGTTAATTTTGAGAAACCTAATGTATATCTATGGCCTCCTTAACTGATATACTTAGAGCAATTTATGTACAAATTTGAGAATAATACACTTCCTGGTGTATTTGATACTATGTTTCCTCTCAATCGATCAATTCATAATTACCCAACAAGACAGTCTAATGAATTCCACTTACCACGTTTTAGAACACTTTTCGCAAAGAATACTTTTTTGTATGACGGTCCTAGATTTTGGAACTCTCTCAGCAATGAAATTAAAAATAGTCCGTCTTTAGATACTTTTAAAAGAAAATTAAAAACATTTCTACTTAAAAATTATAGAGGTCTTCACAGCTAATCTCGCTCACTCAACCGGCTTTACGATCTGTGTTACCTTCTCTTTTCGGCAGTGTTTCGTCCTGTTTTCTAATTTTGTCGATTTTTCATATTTTTTATTGACTTCGTGGCAGTTCCTTCCTTTCAGCATCTTTTTTGTCTCCTTTTGTCCATGTTCTGTTTTTTTGTCCCTGTTCTGTCTCTGTCTTGCTTTTGCGTTTGTTCCTTGTTATTGTTCCTTATCTCTTTTGTAACCTTCGTAGGCAAATTACAAGTTTTTCCTTTTTTCCCGTGGGGGGGGGGGGGGGTGTCGGGTGGGGAGGGGGGTTCGCAATATACAAGCCTTGCTTTTTAGCGAATCCCCCTATTTCCACAGGTAGTTTCCAGTCACTATTTTCCTTTTAAAGAGTACCTTTCGTAATTACTATTGAAAATCTATTTTTGTTCACTCTATTTACATATACTTGTATTATATATAATATTGAATGTAAACCATGTCACGACTTTTATTGTCTGTTGGAAATGAATAAACACGAATTTGAATTTGAATACATTTTGAAAAAAATGACATGTTATAGTCATTTTGCGTGTTGGAGCGAATGGGGGAGTTGTTTGCAACTACATCACAGTGACATTACCTTTTTGGCCAATTGGAAATTCCGATATGTATAGTGATTACAACTTTCAAAAATTCATAAATTTCTTATTGCTTGTCCGATTTTGTTCAAACTTTCACCAATCTGCTTCTCTCATATTTCCTTTCTCATTCAGAGCAACTTGCCATTAAGGTCGGATTTCCCTTCAAATGCCTTTGATTTCTGGAATCCCGTATCAGCTCTCCCAGACTCACTGGGGGTAGACTTAATTTCCTGTAGAAATTCCGCCAACCCTCTCCAAAATCTCTCTGGGGAGGGGAGGTGGGGATAACCTAAAAATAGATAATTTTTCCTCCAAAATTGGTCCCCGGGAGAAATGTTTTCGATTCGCGACTGTTAATTTCAACCTCCCTTCCCAAAGCATCTTTATGACATATAACGTATATATTTTCAATCTGCAGACACACCATATTATTCGAGCCCGGCTTCTTGTGGTGGTACGATACCACTGACGTTGTCTTCATCAAATGCTACCTTCTCAACTCCGTACTACTATCAACTCTCTACATCCAATGTTTACATGGACTGCTACTGGTATATTACAAGTCCTTCAGGAAAGCAGGTTCAGCTGACAGTGCTTGACCTAGAGACACGCAGTGAGAGGGTATATATTTATGACTATCCGACCTCTACCAGTTACAGGGTATCTTACTTCTCTGGTCGCCTTGAGTCCCCTGCTACTGTCCTGTCTTCACGAGGCGGAGTGACAGTGCACTACGATGATTACAACTCTGGTTACAATGGCCCAGGAATACTGTTCGAAGCGAAGATCCTAGGTATTATAGGAAAATCCAAACTGGATAACATGTTGCTTACAAGAAATAACAACAATCCTATGAACAGCGTACATGGAGAAAATTTTAGCAAATGAAATAAACATTATAGTATTAGAAAATTCTGAGCTTTATCTTATTAGAAGTCTTGGTAATATCATTGTTTTTCAGATACAGATATCTAATGTGTTTTAAAAAATGAAATAATAATTTTTTCTCTATTGAAAGGTGGTGCGGCCGTCCACCCCTCTACGGATCAAATTATGAAGAAGAGTGGGTTAACATGATAAAAGAAAAATATATACATGTATATTATTACCAAAAAAAACCATCAGAACAGCCGTTGATTACAAATTAAGATAATCCACATTAACTAGTTGTAATAGAAACATAGGTGATTATATCTTAAATAGTTTTCAGTAGATTTAATGACATTGCATCCTTCACAAACTGGGTAGAAAGAGACAGTGTTCTGAAGCAGGGGCTATATGAATAGTGGCTAACATCATTGATTGCCAATCTCTTTTTTAGATATCAAGATAATTATTTATGATTGAAAATAGAAGGGTTATATCCTTTACACATTATAATAACTCTACTTTTTTCGGTTACATTACATTTTTCAAAGGTCCGTTTCTCTGAAGGTTTGTTATTTCCAAAAAGAAAGAGTCCATAATTCCGAAAATGATATAGGGTTCATGATTCTGAAGGTTCAGAATTCTTAAAATGAAATGAAGCCCATTAGGAATTACGAACTTTCGGAATTATGAATCTTCGGAATGATGTACCAAATGTTCAGAATTATCAGGGGCGTATCCAGGATTTCCAATAGGGGGGGGGGGGGGCGCCAGGAATTATTGATCGCAGTCATGGGGGAGGGGTCTTTGGAAAAATTTTGCTTCTGAAGAAGGGCTGAGATGCAAAATAGTGCTATATGTGACCAATTATGAAGCCTATTTAATGAACAATATTTTCAATTGGTATGAGGATTTTTTTTTTTTGCTAGTTTTTTTTTATTTTTACGACGGCCAGTGGGGGGGGGCGCGCGCCTGTTGCGCCCCCCTGGATACGCCACTGATTATGAACCCTATTTGGCTACAGCCCACGATACCGGCATTGTCGGCCTATATAGTGAACCCTCAGAAATGTTGACAGAAGGCCCAGGAGACTGACGGCTTTCGGTCTGAGGGTTCACTAGACCAACAATGCCAGTATCGTGGGCAGTTTGTTTCATCATGCTGTTGGTCTCGTTGGCTTTCGGTCTACTGGAATGTCCCACCTTTTGCGTTTTCCTAGTAATGAACCTCCTGGTATAGGAAGTTTTTGTGTTCGGAAGTAATTATCTTTCGGTACACTCTTAGAAAAAAAGGTTTGTTTGAGCACCTTTAAAAGGTGCTTATATTTGCCACACCAGTGCCACCTTTTAGAGTGTCCCTAAGCACCTTTTGAAAAGGTTTTCATCGACACGAAAAAAATATGAATGAATAGTTAGGTTTTAAGACGTGTATCAATCAGATATGATTATTTACGTCTGTGTGGACCGACCTTTAACGTCACCATCCGAAAGACGTGACCGGGGCTCAAACCCGCACCCCAAGTCAATTTGTAACTGCCCCGTCAGCTTGGTTTACAGGCGCACGCCACAACGCCCAGAGCACTGGCAAAGAGCTAGCCTACTCTTGAGCAATATTTTATCGTCCTTCGAAAAAATACAATATATCCATAGTAACTGAAATCAATAAATTATAACAACATGCAATAGAACACATTTATACAATTTGTATTAAACCGAAGTATTTTGAAAATGACGAATGTAGATAGATATTATCGTGGATATGTTTAAATAATATCTACAGATTATGATAAAGACTAATACGCATAACAAAAGGTGGAGATATCTAAGCTCAATGGCTAAGGTCCTTTTAATGGAACTTGTAGACACCTTTTCAATCCGGCACCAGTTTGGAGCTAATGAGTACCCCATAAGCACCATTTTTTCTAAGAGTGTATTAGGCCTACGAACCTCCGTAAAAGGAAGGTCCCTCATGTTTTCCTATGAAACTTTTATATCTGCCTTTTATAGCATCCTCAAGGGGACAGATGGTTTCTTTTACCATGGGTGCAATGTTACAAACTGGCTTTAGGCAATCGTAACTGTTCGGTTCTTCTGTTTTGTTTAGCACTTTTATCCAGAGCAACATATGCGATCCTAATGCAGCTAATGTCGGATGAAAGTATTTCTTTGAACATACGTTTAACTTTATGATGAATCTGGCAACTATCCTTGACAACTAACCCAAGGACAATAACTACTAGGGCAGTTAACCCCGGATAATTACCTAACCCAACAACCGCCCCTAATATTTCTAAATCTTTTGTATAGGGTTTGAGGGTAATTTGGGTTATTTTTTACCGGGGGAAGTTATTCGGGGGTAATGTTTTAGGGGTATATTACAAGGGTGGGGTTGTTCGAGGTGGTTGTCCGGGATAATCTTGCTTGGATGCAGTTGTCCGGGGGTATATTTGTCCAGGGACGGGGGAGTAGTCCTGATGTGTCTTTTTTGTCTTCTTCTTTATTGTTGACGTTCTAGATTCAAAGCCGGACTATCAACCTGGATTCTGTGGTGGAACCGTTGCCCTCATCGATTCATCGCCAGATTTCACCTTCACAACCCCCCTATACAACGACCCATCTACGTCAGCCGTCGAAACAGACTGCTGGATGTACATCACCTGCCCTTCAGGAAAGCAAGTTCAATTGACAGTTCGGGATCTCTATACAACAAATGAAGAGATAGAGGTTTATGACTATCCATCTTCAACTAGCTACCTGATATCCCGATTATCTGGTCGGTTAGACTCTCAAACTGTCATGATTTCTTCTCGCGGAGGACTGACGGTATACTTCGATGACTACAGCAGTAGTTACAACGGTCCAGGAGCCTCTTTTGAAGCACATATCATCGGTATGTTAAACATGCGAGAGTAGTTGGTAAAGAAGGTTAATCCGCCACAATAATCCAAGAAAAATATATGAATAAAGTGATTTTGAAATAGAGGGTAATATGACCCACACCTAGGAAACTAATTACTCGTTTTCTTTGGACATTCATTTTACCATGCGGTCGGCCTAATTAGATGTCTGCATGTATTTTCAGACAAATTGCACTAATAATGATGGGATGAGATCTCCAATCTTAAAGTTGATTTTAATTTTGCAATTTAGGTGTCTTCTGTTTTCTTTTCTAAAACTTTTTTTTTCTGTTGTGTAAGCCAGGCTATTTTTTCTTCATAAAATTAAGTTTAAAGAGGATAGGTGACAGGGATAAATAAGACTAGGGACTATTTTGTGGCTTTCTTTCCCACATTTTAATGAAAAATTAATCGTTTAGTCTTATAACGTTAACACAGCTGGGAAAATTATTTCGGGTTTCTCTATAAGGCAGTCGCTATACGAAATTCCTCCTTATGTTTAGTACATACGTAGTTAATTAACAACTGACAACGACGCAACATCAATGAGCTGTAAATCCCACTTTTGTTTCCATGATAATTATAATGTACATTTTCATGACAATTCGAGAAACAATTCTTTCATGTGTTTGAGTGTTTCTCATTATCGTCCTCAGATGCAATGCCCTCGAATGTATCGGGCTTCTGCGGCGGAGTCATTCCTTTGAGTACGAGTATACCAAGGGTCACAACTACTACCCCTTTGTTCTATCAACTGTCGACATCTGATGTGACCATTGACTGCTGGTCTTACGTCAGAAGCCCTTCAGGCAAGCAGGTCGAGATGAGTGTCCACGACCTCCAAACAAAAAACGAGTATGTGCACGTATACGACTATCCCTCGTCATCGAGCTACCAGCTTTCCTATCTTCGAGGTAATGTCAGTGACTCTACGGTGGTTTCAACACGAGGAGGCTTCTCTGTATTTTTCGATGATACATCGTCTGGTGAAAATGGGTGCGGTTTTGCCATGGATGTCGCACTAACAGGTAAGACCGGAGTGGTTTCGATAGCAAGTGCGATGAAAAAAATGGGTGTGAAACACGTTTTCCTCTTTGGCAAGCAGTAAGCACTCATGTGGAGAGATGAATTGATAAAGGAATGATAGAATAAAGAATTCTAATCTGTAGAAAGTAAAATCGCTTTTAACGGGATTTGCTAAGATTATATGAAAAATCCAACTAAGATTATCTTCAACGCCCCAAATTATCACAGTTGAGGTTTCATTCTCCTTCTGAAGATAACATTCACTCTTTATCGTCTTTGAAGTATACAAGACTATAATATAATATGTAATTCGTTTTCCAGATGAATTTACCTGGGATGATGAGGGAATTGATTCTTGTGGCCAAACGATATACCTCGACAGCTCTTCACCATCTATCGATTTTCGCACACCGACCTATCCAATCGAGGTTCTGAATGACTACTATTGGTGCTATTGGTATCTCACCTGCCCATACGGATACCGAATCTCATTGCTTTTCCATGATTTCGACACGTACTCCAACTCACGCTTCAGAGTTTACGATTACTCGTCTACTTCGTCAACCTATCAGCTGGCCAAAATATCGTCGAGTTCTCTTCCAGGTACGGCAGCCATTCAGTCGTCCAGCAACAGACTTACAGTTTACTACTACGATGGTGACTGGAATGACGTGACAAAACAACGTGGAGTAGCCGCTGATGCTTCCATTGTTCCATCAGGTTCGATTTAACGATTCATCTTCAGAAATTACAATTTGCATTTCTGTTAGCTGCCACTCTCTCTCTCTCTCTCTCTCTCTCCCTCTTTCTCCCCTTTTCCTCTCTCTCTCTCTCTCTCTCATCTCATCTTACTGCGCAATTTAAGTACACGAATACAAGCTAAGAGTTGATTATTACTTTACACATGGACCATACGACATGCTTTAAATGTTCTCAGAACAACTGTTAGACTGAACTTAGTTTTCTCGTAAGTAGGCTGAAATCATCTTCTCTTTTTTTTTAAAAACATATCGACATTATGAAGAAATACTTTTGTATAGGTGCCCAGTATGTCCTTCATTTTGTGACTCATGTGTAAACTGAAGCTTAATAGGGATTACGCAGATTTTAAATAAAGCTATATATTTTTTAATATTAAAAGTGAGTGACTTCTAAATTGATCGATTTTCACTCAAGTCAAAGTCATTTTAGGCATTTATTGCTTTAAAAGTACACTAACCAGTATTTCATCAAAATCCTATATAGACAGAGGATGATAATTATTAAGGCCACTCACATAATGGTGGCGCTCATATATTGTAATCATTGAAGGGCACAGAAATGTTGACGCATGACTGTTTGATTATAAAATATTACACCCACAGATTCATTTTAGTCTACATTATGGACTGATCGTAACCATGACGGACATATTATTTTAGAAATTTGCCTCTTTCTATGTAATAATCGAAGAGCTATCTATATTTAGTGAACGTGTCTTAGCCTAGTGGATATGTATCTAACTATAGACTACAAGGTGCGGGGTTCAAATTCCTGCCATTGAACTAACGTTCCTGAGGAAGACGTGTATCTAAATTTGCCATCCTCCACCCAGATGAAGTAATGATGGCTATTTGGTAGGAAGAAATTCCTTGAATGCTTAAGCGCCTATCAGGAGAGCTTGCATGGCTAAAGCTATATAGTAATACTTACTTTGTACAGAGCTTAGAAACATAATTATAAACAGTAACTATTATTCTTGTACAGGAGAACCGACATGGGACGAGGTTGGACCAATGTCTTCATGTGGTAGTGCCATAACATTGACCGGACAAGATAATCGTATCGAGCTCACTACCCCTGATTACCCGCATGTAAATGGCGACTACTATGAGTGTACGTGGTTTGTGCAATGCCCCAGCCAAACGGCAGTACGAATCGACTTTAACGACTTCTGGGTTTATTCTTCTGGGTATTTCCGTGTGCACGATGGTCCTACTACTGGTTATTCCGTGATGTTACACGCAACTGGCTCAAGCCCACCTAGTAGCATAGTTTCAAGCAGCAACTCCATGACGGCATTTTACTACAACAACCGCGGGACTTCAGGCAAGGGAGCTAGTTTTGTAATGAGCTGTGTATTTGAAGGTATAGCTTTAATATTATCTTCTTCGAAAACCATGTACCTATAATGATGATAAATACAATGCATTCATAAACAGTCCTTTATATGAATAATGAATTAGTCGCTTGTGTGGCGTGGTGTTACCTACAAAGAAAAAAATCAGTAATGGTTATTTTGTCAGTAAAATTATCAAGAAATAAAGTAAAAACAATTCATTACTTTGGATATTTATAAAGAAAGAGTTTCATCCCTAGGTAGCATATTTTCAAAAGTATCATCAAGATTACTAGTGCAGTGTCCACTCCTTTCCATTTTTTTTTCGCCAGACCTCCAAAATTCGCTCAGTGGGGGGTATGGGGATCCAGTTTCCCTCCATAGGCATTATTTAATTTTCTGACAAGCCAAAAAAAAAAAAAAAAGTTTTTCATTTTATTCATATAATTATTATTACTTTTATTATTATTGTTATTATTATATGACTCATAAAGTACATAAAGAATATACATAGTGGACTGCGGAGGTTAACTTCCTACAATACTGGAATAATTTTAGTGAAAAAAATCAATATCAAACTGTCCATAAAATAAATCTATTTATTGTGGAACTTGTATTAACCGATCTTTCTCTCTCTCTCTCTCTCTTGCCATTGCCTTCTTTTTCTCCTCTTAAACTATATCCTACGCTGCTGGTCACTATGCTTCTACAACCACCATAACACACATCGTATGGAACAACTGGTGAGTGGCTTGGAGCCTTGTCATTCTCCACCTCGGGTTAAGGCAAATGATACAATGTAGGGTGTACCTTTAATTTAAAAATCTTGTTCTCGTTATTGTCATCAGTTAGATACGGTACGACCGGGCTTTTACTGTGAACGAATCGACTTTGTAAAAAAGAAAAAAAGAAAAAATGGATATTATCAAATATTAAGATTAGCAAGAAATGCCATTCACATTTGAACAATATTATTGGTCCTACCAATTTCTAGCTCTTTGGAACATAATGCAATGTTGATTTCAAAGATTATTCCTGTGTAGCTCAGGTTTATTATTTAAATTAGTTGCACTCGAGTGTTTTTTTCTGTGATGATTTGTTACGACCACCTGGAAATTATTATCTTTGACAGAAGCTAACGTGGACTGTGACAGCACATCCATGACGGTATTCTTGGACAGAAGGCTTCTATCAAACGGAACTTACGCGGAAGATGTCCATTTCGAAAATGAAGACTGCGTGGGGATCGACCATGATACCACACAAATCGTTCTGTATACTAGATACGACAGGTGTTCCACTAGATTAAAAGTAAATATGTATTATCATTGGCACAACTTGTATATTAATATCAGGAGTTTTTCAACTGAAGAAAATGAGGAGACACTAAAATGGTTAAATATCGTTTTCTATAGACACCCAAAATCTTCCCTTTCGTGCTTGGTAGAGAATCTTTCCTGTAGAAACTGACCTGATCATATAAAAAAGAATCGACAAATCATGGGATAATATTGGGTCATGCAATTCCTTTTCATTCATCATATTTGCATAAAATGTAGAAAGAGCTGGATGTTTTGTAAAGGTTTCTCACAATATACCTATTTCTTTAATTAAACAACTGTATGTATATGGATAGGAAACGGAGACCAGCATCATCTATTCTAACGTGGTGACGTATTACACACCTCGACCAGTCGCTGGCACGGAAATAACTCGTGAGAACATCCTGAAGATCCCTGTCCAATGTGAACTTGATCGCCATCGTCTCCTGGGTGATTCATTCGTCCCGAAGATTGGCGAGATAATGTTCAATGAGACGGGTTACGGTGAATTTTCTCTCCGACTTGATCGCTATACGGACGCAAACTACGACGAATTCGCAGATGACGACGAAGGCGTGATCATTCTTGGAGAACATCTTTACTTTGCGGTTAATCTGACATCTGTAACTGGGTTGACTGTCTTCATCGAAAACTGCTGGGCCACGCCATCTCAGTACCCGAATGGCGCCAAGAGTTACAACTTCCTGGACAATGGGTAACAGCAACACTATTGCCTTATTTAGACCTACTCAACATTCAAAGCAGAAGCTGTCAATTTACTTAACAGAGATTATGTGAGTTGATATATTGCTCAGTTCTCTGCATTTGAATCGACTTAGGTTAGAATATACAGGTTGCTTCTTTCAGATACTGATGTAAAAGTCGATATAAGATGTGCTGCATCTGATACACAATCTGTAAAAATGAACGACACGTTCACTCCCCCCCCCCCCCCCCCCCCCCACACACACACACTTACACAGACCAACACATCTTCTGATGACATGTAAGGACTAATGAACGCTGCCAGGCCTAGGAGATGACTTTCGCTTTTGACAAAATAACTCATAAAAGGGTAAAAGAAACTATCGAATAATGTTTCCTTTATCATGTTCATCAAGTAAAAAAGTTCCAGGAGACAAAACCTCAACCTCCTATTTATCATTACAATTCTTGTTCTTCCCTGCTCATCACAGGTGCTCAGAAGATCCCACCATGCATATGATCTACTCTCCTGATCCTTCATTCTCACCATTCGTCATTGACGCTTTCACCTTCATCGAGGAAAACCCACAGGTCGGTTAACGGTTTTTAGCCCTATTCTGTTTCTCATAACCTTTCCATCAGTACAAACTATACTCTACGTTGCTCCATGGTGGAAATACATGCATCGTGTTTTAAGGTTTATTGTATTTGAAAGCGTCGTTGTTGTTAACCCTTCAAAGCTATCTCATCTCCATTTAACCCTCCTTCAAACTTATTTTAGGCAGCTTTAAAGGTGGAGTTCCTCCCATCGCAATATTGCTTTATCCTCAATTTTTTTCGCCATATCCCTACATTTCTATTGTCATATTGTAAAACGACTGCAATCCTAAAACGAAGTGATACTGCTTTGTAATTCATGCTTTGCCCCTTAATGTATGTTTAGTATGTGCTTACGTGCCTGAAATTTGTAGGCCTTGTAGTAAAAGTTTTTAAGAGAAATAACCTGAAATAATCTATTCTCTATCAAGAAGTACAACAATGGAAATAACTACTATTGATGTTGTGCTGAGAGCGAGTTTGAATTGTTTTCCTTCCGATGCAGGTGTTCATTCACTGTGAGGTGCTCGTTTGTAACGACAATGACCCATCATCCCGATGTGCCCAGGGTTGCCAGAGTAGATTTAGACGTGGTAGTCGTCATACCCGCGGGACTAGCTCTACTCCACATCTAATCTCCAATGGACCCCTTTCCAGTTTCCAGACTGTGCATGCAGCAGAAGCACAAAATTCTGGTAATTTCCATTTCAAACACACACCATTATAACATGATTAAAGTGTCTGTACCTCCTGACACTGTTGTTAACTGCGCATATATTTTATGTTAATTATCAATCAATTATATTTTATGGAGTAGCCTCGATAGATCACCGAACTTAATGCTAGTCCAGTTTCACAAATATTTTGATTTTTTTTTTCTTGTACACTGATTTATTCGCTAAATGTTGTACATTTACCTTTATATGGATCTGCATGATGACGTTGTCACTGTTCATGAAATATAAAGAGTTGAACTTGAACTTTCTAACAAGAAAATTGCTGAATGTCTTTTTTTTAACATGCAACAATGCTTTACAAAATAACCCACAAGTAAGTTTAAAATTGCATAGGAGTGCTATACATTTTCTCTTTTTCTCCATGATTCAAGCAGTGCCGTAAATCAGCCTCAGCACTTTCCAATTATTTTATTTCAGTTCTGTTCAATTCATTTTATTCATTCATGGATCTTACAGTCAGTCATTGACTGTTGTACAGAAAGACTGTGTAAAATCAATTAGAATAGGTATAATATATTGCACCTATTCTAATTGATTTTAACTGTAGTTAACAAAGTTCTTAATGTATGAAATATTTATTCCTTCCTGGTTTTTTGATCGGCACTTTTTAACCACAAAATTCATGAAGTATTTACGATATTCAACTGCAGGTGGCTCGCCCGTTGGTTTGGAATCCGGCATTTTGATTGGAGTGCTTGCATGTGTCACGTGCTTGATCATTGCTATGGTGGCCATTTTGCTGTACATGATGCCATCACGACGCATGACTCAGCATGTCTACCATCGAGTGAATGTCCACGATGATGATGAATGAACCTGCCTTATCACGTACCCCTTAAACCTTCAACATTCCAATCACAGCCTTACGTTCCAGGATGTTAAAAATGGGTGTTGTCATGATTGTGATGGTACTTTACTTTGAATTAATGAAAGTCAGTGACTGAATTTATGTAATGAAATTATTAGAACAATAAAACATCAATATTACTATTAAAATAATCACGATACATTCCATGATTTTACCATCTGAAGCATTTCATATAACAACTGATATGTCTGGAGAGGGCCAGACGGATTTAGCATAATGACGGAGAATTTTTTCTTGGAATAATTATTTTACCTTATAGTTACATTTCATTTCATTCATGTTAGTTTATTCTGTCTATCGTACATCTATTCTTTTTTGCTTATCTTTTTTTTTGTAGTCTTGGATTTTAAATATTTTCTTTGCTTGGCATGCTCTAACCTTAATCTCCTTATGTCTACAGAATTTTGCAGTCTAGAAGCTTAACGTATGTGATTTCAGCCATAGTCTATATTACATGGTATTAGTCTTTTTCGCCTCATGTGTTCTGAGGTTGACAACATCCCTCCCATCAGATATACATGTACTCACTGTTATGTTATCATCTTCTTAAAGACGTACCGAATTTACCAAAGTTACGAGCAGCCGAAATGACGGAGTAGTCATGGACTATAGGATTTAGCTTGAACCAACGTGTTACACAAAAAAAGAACAACTATAAGTCGTCAAAGGAGTCATAACAATAATAATATCGATACGTTCCCCATCAAAATACAAATGAATTTTTATCAAAGTCCTGCAATTTATCTTTAATATCGAACACTCTTAATGCCCGGTTTTCTGAAAGGGTTTGCTTACAGTTTTGCTTAGTGTAGCATATGATTTGTATTAGGGCTACTTTGTTGTTATATACAGAATGTCTTTCCGTTATAATTCTTTCATTTTGAATTTTGCAATACTTTTTGTATGGCGAAATTAAGAATGTGCAATAAAGTATAATATAGTAAGTATAATTGACATATAGTTAATGGCTTTACTGCACTTTTGATCGTGGAAATAGAAATTACGATTATACGTCTTTGAAACTTCGTAAAAGAATTTTAGTCTGATGAACACTGATACATTAGTAGTTTATTAAGCTCAATTTCTAGCTTTTCTAGCTTTCAATTCATACTCTAAGAAAGCATTTCGTGTTGTTGCCTTTAAAAGGTTATAGGTCTTCCATTAATGTCGTCAAGCTTACTTTACTTTGTTTCTTCAGTGTTTCCTGTTTCGTTTATTTTCTCAATTCTCTTGTCATTTTACATGTATTTACGTTACTAACTAGTTCGTCTATATTTCAAAGAATCATCGTAATTCTGCAAAAGGTTGAGAGTAACACACGTTTTCTTTTCATAATTACAAATTAATACGTGCATGATATATAATGATATAAAACACATTAAAACCAACAGGAAATATTTTTTCTATTACTCTATGAACTTCATGTTTTATTGTATTTCCATTCACGGTGACCGCCGCTGACCATTTACTGCTGACTCGGTGCAGACTGTACAAGTGGTTCAATTGACCATGAAGCTAATACATTGCTTATTGTCCAAAGCTCCTTACAAATATCTGATTTTTTAGCCAGAGACATCGCTAGCAGGGAAGAGGTGTGATTATTTGGCACATCCTACTCAATTTATCTTAAAACGTGGGAAATGGCGCAAATTCTCCTATTTTGTTGGCAAATACGCAGAAGCCGGGAAAAGAAAATGGAAGACGAATAAAACACCCATTGTTGCCAAGTAGGGGCAAAGTGGTAGGCAAAATCTCATATATCGTGCTTTGAATAGGGATAAGCGCAAAATAAGAAAATTAAAATCGCCAGGGATGGCCAAAATATATAATATCATTATATTATATTCACCTCGGTAAATGTAGTTTAAGCAATATTTTTTCTCCTGCTTTTAAGGATTTCATTGCATTCTTTTCCTTTTGAACTATATTTAGCGCATAAAAAACTGAGGCTATTTTAATAAACAATTACTTAATGGAACAACAAGTAAAGATCAGGTAAATCCATACCTTTATCTTCCTCCGGCAATGAGCAAAAAATAATGTATTAATAACCAGCCTTGTTCTTGTCCTACCGTCACATTCTTTCATTGGTTCTTTATGCTTATCATGCATCAAAAGAAAAGAAAATCCCAATGTTAACGGTCCTTTCTAGCACTTTATATACTTCCGTTATATTATGTGTCACAGGGACTCATATATACTTTCGTATCAACGTCATTCACATGCGCACATGTATTCCCACCCATCCATCCACACACCCAACACTTTTTTTTTTTTCAGTAGTTTTTATTCATGTCTATATATAACGGAACATTCGTCTTGAATGAATATAACAAATTACAATCAATAAAATCATTGAAACAAGGCATGTACAAAAAATATCGTTGAATGAAATGTAATCATTAAAAGAAAAGACGAAAAAAAAAGAAAGCCCCTCCTTACTTCAAAGAATGAATATCAAACTTGATAACATAATACATTCTTACTATAGACTCCTTATTCCACTTAACTTCCACTTAACTTCAGCTACAAAACCAAATTTCATAAGCTGTTCTTTGGTATATACGACCCCGTGTACTAACATAAATTGAAATTCTCTGCATTTCCAAATCAATGTTGAACTTCTCGTTCTGACAAATAGTTCCCTCAATTCCTTATCCGTAAAATCAAAGTTGCTGTGACCATCCCTTATCTGTAAACTATAAGTGTCTTGCAACTCTTTGACAAAATGTTCATAAATTCTAGATTTTATGCATTGAAAATTAGATTTCTGCTCAAAAATATTCAAGACTATATTAAAATTTTGTTAAATCAACTTGCTTTAATCTATACGGCTTCAGTATCCTTCCAGTTCATTGGTATAGCAGTAATTATATCGTTTATATCTTAAGCAAACCGTCTCCGTTAATACCAAGACTTTAAAAGTATTCCACCGGCTTCATTTATGTCCATTATCGTAAATATCTGTTAGCTGGCATATGCCAATATCATATAAATCACTATAGAAAAAGTTTTATTTCCTATACGTATATTTCTTATTAGGTGGTCTGTCGGTATCGACAGATCACCTCTTAATTTCGTCAGAATTTTCTTTATTATTATTATTTATTCTTTATTTTCAACTTATTTCTTGTGACCGTGAATTCTCAAAATCAACTCGATCAATTTTCTTCAGATTTTCGTCAATTATCAGGCCATAGCAGATCAAGTGCCCCTATCATTATCAAGGTCATCAGGTCATCGTGACGTCATCCAGGCGCCATTTTGTGAAATCACATTATCAATCATATCTTCATAACGAGTCATCAAAAATGAACCATATTTGACACACATGAACTTCAGGTCAAGGGTCAACATAAAATGTCATCAAAATCCGCGCGCGCATCATGACGCGCACGTACGCGCGCGTCAAAATTTAGAAATGCTCAAAATCACTTTTTAATCAAATTAGAGTATTGTCCAGGACATTTTAAGCATTTTGAATTTTTCTGTCCGTGCGCGTCCGTGCGCGCGTTATGCGCGCACACAGCGCGTAGAGAACGTAAAAACGCCGTTTTTCGCATATATTGTCTTCCTGACACTATTCTTGACAATTTCCAACTATTTACAGTCAATCTCGACCTTCCATAATGTCGTACGCGCGCGTCAAACTTTCAAATTCGTGCGCACGTCAATGGGCATTCTAATGTAAAAAGTGGTAAAAACATGCCTATCTAGAATCCGCCATAGCTCGTCAGAACGCGAGGAAACCCCCAAATTTCTGTACATATTATGAAAGCCTGTGAGTTGTAGATTGGAATTCATGCAGAATTTTTGCCGATCGCATGTTCTAACGTCATCATATTTGCATATGAACTCAAAAAAATGATGTTGAAAAAATGACGTCATCATTTTTGTATTCATTTGCTAATATTTCAGTAATAGGTGATCGATTTTCTTCCACATTTTGATATGTTATAGCTGAGACAATTCTCTACAAGATTAGTCCCAACCATTTTTCATTTTGATGACGTCATCACACTGAAATCTTCAATTAAAGACGACATGTCAGATTTTTCCCTATTTGCGTGTTATGTCTATGGAAGATGATTTTTTTTCGAATTATGAATCTACATGACATCGTTCTCTGAGCAGTATCTCAGTTATTTTTGGTCTATTTCCTTCCAGATTTTAATATGTTGTAGCTGAGACTATAAGCTTTTACAAATGTGGTCTCCAATTTTTGATCAGATGTCGGGATCATGCCCAATTTTCAACTACAAAATGGGATTTGAGAATCCCGTTTTTCGTTTACGTGTTATCTCTATGGGAAATAGTTTGGTCTATTGGTCAAAGCACTTGCCTCCCATTCCGGTGACCCAGGTTCGATCCCCGGTGGGTCCATATTTTTTTAATTTTTTTTTTGCTTCTTTTTGCCTTTCATTTTACCATCCTCTTCGACTATTATAACATAAACAATCACAAACCATGTAATAAAATGCCTTATTTTGCATGTTATGTCTATTAGAAAGTAGTGTGCAGTAGTTTGTGTACAACCCTATGGAAATTTTGATTCCCTATCGTGTATTAGAGCTACGGGGTTTATCTCCCAAGTATACTGCAATATCAAATAGTCCTGTTTGATATCACAATTTCTGAAAATTGGCTTAGTCAATTATCTGAAATTATCACTATAATCATCATAGTCACCATTATCATCATCACCATAATCATTTTACAATGACCGTTACACATTTTGCTACATTCCTCTCCTCAAGAAGCATCTCCATTCATGGCATTCTTGACATCCTATCTTCAGTTTAGTATTTCCCCATTATTATGATCATCCTGATTACAATCATGATCGTACAAATTGAAAGGCAGACCACCTAATTCGTCCTCATGACGAATTAAATTCTAGTTAAATATTATTGGATTTATAACATCACTTTCAAAATTCCTGCATTTTTCCATATCCTCCCAAGCTTTCATAATTTCCAAATAAAAAGGTGGACAAACCAATCTCAAATTGGACGGCTCGAAATCACATTTAAAAACAAATCTTCCACCAACTGATCTAAAACAGTGATCAAAATACAATTTCCATCCTGCATTCTTTTCTCCATATAATAAGCGCTTTAACCACATAATACGTTGTGTCTTGACAAACAGCTTGAAATTTGTCATTTTTAAGCCACCATTTGCATAATCCTGATACATTATTTTCCTTTTTATTCGGTCTTTTCCACGCCAGAGAAATTCAAAAGTAATCTTTTCTACTTCAGAAAATATCCACTGAGGAACCATTATAAGTGACGAAACATAATTAAGTTTTGATAATGCATATGCTTTGATCAGATGTATTTTCCCCATAAGTGTTAAATCCCGTTCTTTCCACCACCCTAAAAGCCTTTTAATTAGGTGATCTGTCAAAGTGACAGATCACCTATTGTATTCGTCAGAATTTTCTTTCTTTATTTATTTATTATTTATTTATTTATTTTTATTTTCTGGCCCTTTCTTGTTGCAACGAAATCTCAAAAACTTTTCAGTCAATTTTCATGACATTTCCGTCAGTCATCAGGTCATATAAGGTCAAGCTCCAAAATCTTTTTCAAGGTCATCAGGTCATCGTGACGTCATCCAGGCGCCATTTTGTGAAATCACATTATCAATCATATCTTCATAACGAGTCATCAAAAATGAACCATATTTGACACACATGAACTTCAGGTCAAGGGTCAACATAAAATGTCATCAAAGTCCGCGCACGTATCCTGACGCGCACGTACGCGCGCGTCAAAATTTATAAATGCTCAAAATCACTTTTTAATCAAATTAGAGTACGGTTCAGGACATTTTAAGCATTTTAAAATTTTCCGTCCGTGCGCGTCCGTGTGCGCGTTATGCGCGCGCGCAGCGCGTACATAACGTAAAAACGCCGTTTTTTCGCATGGTTTGTCTTCCTGACACTATTCTTGACAATTTCCAACTATTTACAGTCTTTCTCGACCTTCCATAATGCCACACGCGTGCGTGAAACTTTCAAATTCGTGCGCGCGTCAATGGGCATTCTAATGTAAAAAGTGGTAAAAACATGCCTATCTAAAATCCGCCATAGCTCGTCAGAATGCATGGAAACCCCCCAATTTCTTTACATATTCTGAAAGCCTGAGAGTTGCAGATTTGAATTCATGCAGAATTTTTGCCGATCTCACGTTCTGACGTCATCCTATTTGCATATGAACTCAAAAAAATGATTTTGAAAAAATGACGTCATCATTTTTGTATTCATTTGATAATAATTCAGTAATAGGATGTCGATTTTCTCCCAAATTTTGATATGTTATAGCTGAGACAATTCTCTACCAGTCCAGTTTACACGGTTTTTCATTTTGATGACGTCATCACAGTGAAATTTTCAATTAAAAACGACATGTCAGAATTTCCCCTATTTGCGTGTTATGTCTATGGAAGAGGATTTTTTTTCGAATCATGAATCTACATGACATCGTTCTTTGAGCAGTATCTCGGTTATTTTTCGTCTATTTCCTTCCAGATTTTAATATGTTGTAGCCTGATTAATATTCTTTCTATGAGGGTTCGGTTTTTTCAATCTGATGTCGGGATCATTGTCAATTTTAAACTACAAAATGTGATTTGAGAATCCCGTTTTTCGTTTACGTGTTATCTCTATGGGAAATATTTTGGTATATTGGTCAAAGCACTTGACTCCCATTCCGGTGACCCAGGTTCGATCCCCGGTGGGTCCATAATTTTTTTTTTTTTTTTTTGCTTCTTTTTGCCTGTCATTTTACCGTCCTCTTCGACTATTATAACATAAACAATCACAAACCATGCAATAAACTGCCTTATTTTCCGTGTTATATCTATTAGAAAGTAGTGTGTACAACCCTATGGAAATTGTGATTCCCTGTAGTGTATTAGAGCTATGGGGTTTATCTCCAAAGTATCCTGCAATATCAAATAGTCCTATTTGATATCACAATTTCTCAGAATTGACTTAGTCAATTATCTTCAAATTTTCGTCAGTCATCAGTCCTAATAAGGTCAATTTCCCGCATCTTTTTCAAGGTCATGAGATTATTGTGACGTCATCCAGGCGCCATTTTGTAAAGATCAACTTATGATCGTATCTTCTTCACGAAATGTCATCTCTCTTTCATATTTGGCATGGCTAAGGTCAATGTCACTTCAGTCATGGTCATCACCATTATCATTATCATCATCATGATTATCATCAACATCAATATCATCATCACTGAGATGATATTGATGATGATGATTATCATCAGCATCATTATCATCACCATCAATCATCATCATTATCACCATCATAATCATCATTATCATCGTCATTATATTATCATCATTATCATCATTATCATCACCATCATCATCATCATGATGATATTCATGATGATCATGATGATTATCAACATCATTATCATCATCACTGTCATGATATCCACGAATCATCCAAAATTCATGTTCACACACTCTATGCCCCATTGAAACAAAGGGGGCGCTATTTCACTAAAATAGGTAGTAGAGCCTACGAATTGAAAATGCTAGGAAAAGGCTGAAATCATAAAAATTGTGAATAGATTCATTATAATTACCGATATCAACGTCATGTTTCACATTATCATTTTGTCATTCGTCTTCGTCAAAAATATCAAGATCAAAAGACAGATCACCTAATTCGTCTCCAGTGACGAATTAAATTTCTAGTTTTACTTAATATCTCTTTATTAAGAGACACACACGCACACACACACCTACCTACCAACCTACATATCCTCTCACATTTCACTTACGCCCACATAGTTATTTAGGCTATATCCAAGTTCTGTGATAACCCCTTGCTATAACCTCGTTCCTCTTTCAGAGATACCGTCCGTATCTGCATTAGTTTCTTTCACTTTCGGAAATAATGAATAAAAATTGTCCCAGGGTAACTTTCGACCAACTTTCAGCAGTTTTATCTGGAATTAAGGGTTAAAATTTATATTATGCCTAACCAAGGGGTTGTCACAGAACTCCTTGGCCTAACCTGTTCGATCATGATCACTTTTTACCACATTTTTTTAGGTAGAGTATTACCTGACATTATAGAAAGTGATGAACGATGATTGCCCAATCCTTTGGGTTATTTTGTTCCCATAACGTTGTTTTAGAGAGTCCCCCCCCCCCCCTTACTATCGCACGCTTATTTCAATTATGGTAACTCAATGTGATAGGATTTCTTGACTGAGTGCAATGATAAAGCCCAAATTTGTATCAAAGGTATTAATGTTTTCCAATCTGTTTAATTGATATAATGCAACCTAAAGTTTTGAAATTTATAAAAAACAATAAAATACACTTATGCCTCAAATTGCCTGTTAGCTTTTCATTATATTCATGTTTGTTCGTTCGTTACTTGTATTATTTTGTTGTAATTTTTTTAATTGCATGTTATTCAAAATTAGATAATAATCAGTAAATTCAAGGAAAGACAAACAAGGACAGAGACAAGAGAGAGAGAGAGAGAGAGAGATAAAAGTCTGTTCACCCTAATTCAAGTGGCATTACTTTTCCACCCAGAAGATTGTTTCACGAAACCTTCATAATGTATAAGTTCGCCGATATCCCATTGGAACGATTTTGTTCTACCAGCATTTTAATGGATGTCGGCGAACTAATAATTTCGTCAATGCCTTGATTTCCACCACATTGGCATATTGACATTTTTTTCTCTTTCTTTCACTCTCTCTCTCCCTCTCTCTAAAATCTTCTCTCCTCTTCTCTTAAACACCGTCCCTCTATTATTTTCTTTATCGGTTTGTTTGAATTTATCCTACATCCCCAACACGTATTTATGGCCCACTCTCTCTCCCTCTCCATCCCCCTTTCTCTCGTCTTCTATTAAACTCTGCCCCTTAGTCCTTTAAAGCCCTTTATCACTTTCTTTATATCTCTCTCTCTCTCTCTCTGTTTGAATTCTCCTGCATCCCCCTACTTCTTTCTCTCTCCCCACTCTCCCTTTCTATTAGTTCCTTTTGAAACCACCCTCAAACACACGCTTTCTATCCACATAATTATTGCCTATACAATTCTCGCAACAATTTACTGTATCTACAATGGGAATAATCAGTCGATACAATAAACAGAACGAAACATTATGAAAATCTTGGAGTTAGCTTTTAATGAATGAGAGTGAACAGTGCGCGTTATCCGAAGTTACATGTTATACAAACGAAGGGCTTAAAGGCCAAGTCCACCCTAATATCAAGTTGACTGGAATAAATAGAGCAAATTTAAACAACCATAACAGTGAAAAATTTATTGAAATCGGATTTAAAATAAAGTTATGGCATTTTGAAGTTTTGCATTATTTCATGAAAAAGTGATATGCATAACATGGGCGGTATGCAAATGAGTGAACCGATGATGTCACACACTCACTTTTCCTTATGTATTTTATTATATGAAATTTCAATTTTTATAGATGTGATAATAAAGAATCCCTCCCTTGTATGAAAATAAGTTACAATAATTATGATTTTACATGTTCCATATGGAGTCAAACCATTTTCTACACAATTGAAGCAAAAAAGAAATATATGATATTTTATATATTAAAATACATAAGGAAAAGTGAGTGCATGACATCGGTTCACTCATTTGTATACCGCCCATGTTATGCATATCACTGTTTCATGAAATAATGCAAAGTTTCAAAATGCCATAACTTTCTTATTTACATCTGATTTCAATAAAAATTTTACTGTTATGCTTGTTTAAATTTACTCTATTTATTCCAGTCAACTGGATATTAGAGTGGACTTGGCCTTTAACAATAACACTACTTCTCTAAGGGTCACAAAGGAGATACTGACTTATGTGTTTTGATAAATCAGCTACTTTCCATTTCTGGAAAATGACTACAATAGTACCCTTTAGCCATGTCTGTGAATCGATTATAATCTTCCTAACAATTCTGCTTTGTATATGCTGACAAAATTAGCAAAAGGTCTCTCCCCAATTTATGACAAATAATATTCAATTCTTATCCCTATTATAAGTACACTACTCAAAAAAAGTTAAGGACCACTTTTTAATGTGTGTATACAATTTTCAAACCGGGTGTTGTATTTCTAGAAATACCCGAATATGGCTGTCTTGAATCTCCTCAAACACCCTGTAACAATTTCACACATGGGTGGTTTCAGTTGTTGCATGATGTCTCTCGCATTATTGCATATCCTGAAAAGTGGGCCCATTGTGAAGTGGTACAAATGTGGATTCAAATGCATTTTCTGTCTTTAGTCTCTACAATCAACAAATTGCTGACAACAGCAATGCCAAGATACAGCTGTCCAGGATGCCATCAAACACAATGAAATCAATTTCACACATGCAGTTCTTTCATGATGTCTCTGGCATCATTGCAGTGGGCCATAAGACAAGTGTCTTCCAAAGCATTTTCTGTCTTTAGTCTGTACAATCAACAACTTGCCTACAACAGCAATGCCAAGACACCACCTAAGTGAAACAGATGTAGCCAGAGCCCTAGGGATGCTGGAAGCTGGCCTCAGTCAGCGAAGAGTAGCCAGAATGATGGGCGTGTCACACAGTGTCATTAGCAGAGCAAATCAAAGACACCGAGAGACAGGGCTATACTCCGAGAGACCCCGCAGTGGCCGACCAGTTTCGACAACCCCTAGAGATGATCGCTACTTGACGAATCTCAGCCTCCGCAACCGCTTTCACAGTGCACGCCGCCTCAACAATGACTTCGCTGCAGCAACTGGAGTGATTGTTTCCACTCAAACAATCCGTAACCGACTTCACAGAGCCAATATGCATGCCAGACGGCCAGCTCAGTGTGTCCCACTCACCCCTGCTCACAGAAGAATTCGTCTCAACTGGGCCCGGGAGCATGTCAGATGGACCAGACAGCAATGGCGTAGAGTTCTGTTCACAGATGAGAGCAGATTTTCCCTTGACCACAATGATGGACGTTCGAGAGTCTGGAGGCGACCAGGAGAGAGATTTGCAGACCCCTGTATTGCAGAACATGACCGTTATGGGGGAGGCAGCGTCATGGTGTGGGGAGGCATCACCTACGCCAACCGTACTCGTCTCTACGTGGTCCCAGGGGGAGCAATGACAGGAGTGAGGTACAGGGATGAGGTCCTTGAACCTATAGTGGTGCCATTTGCAGAAAATGTGGGACAAAACATCATTTTCATGGATGACAATGCCCGTGCCCACCGAGCTAGGGTGGTGACCGAGTTCCTTGAGGGCCAGGGGATTGAGCGTATGGAGTGGCCAGCGAGGTCCCCGGACTTAAACCCGATAGAGCACGTCTGGGACATGATGGGGAGGAGTCTCCAGCAGCTCGAAGCCCATCCACTTGGACTGCAGCAGCTGGGTGTGGCTCTGGAGGCTGCATGGGATGCACTGGACGTCAGAGACATCAATCGCCTCATCAGCTCCATGAGACAGCGCTGTGAAGCCGTTATTGCTGCAGGAGGTGGTCACACTCGTTACTGAACTGCCTGAAAGACACTCAGACATTCGTTTTTACCACTTCATGTCGGTAGCTGATACCCCTCGGGGCCCACTTTTCAGGATGTGCAGTGATGCGAGAGACATTGTGCAACAACTGAAACCACCCATGCGTGAAATTGATTACAGCGTGTTTAAGGACATTTAGGACAGTTGTACTGAGGTATTTCCAGAAATAAAACACCTTGTATAAAATCTTTATGTACGTTTTAAAAAGTGGTCCTTAACTTTTTTTGAGTAGTGTATTTCAAAAGGGCTATATTATCGATGGACAAAAGACGGTTAAACCAAACCCTTCGTTATACGCTTTATATATTATTATTATCAGTATTATTTAAATACTTTATCAATGCACTTACTTTTTCATTAGATATCATTGAAAGACACATTTCATACAAAAAGCGATTGAAAGCGATGGTATTATAAAAAACAAAAGCATTGTAACATATATATAAGTACTCGTGCATTATATGGTGTGAATTGCAAAAGCGAATTTGGCATAGCCTACATAAATACGAACTTCCAAAAATAAATACAAATATATTCTCATAAATACATCAATTGAACAATTGACAAAACTTATATATATAAGTACTCGTGCATTATATGGTGTGAATTGCAAAAGCGAATTTGGCATACATAAATACGAACTTCCAAAAATAAATACAAATATATTCCCATAAATACATCAATTGAACAATTGACAAAACTTATCCCCAATAAGCTAAAATTTATACACTTTGCGCAAAACTATCTTATATCAAAAGCTTGCAAAAAAGTTTGAAACGCAGGCAATATAGTACTGGTATATTAATACTAACCATTTGAAATGCATAAGTTTTTTTTTTTTTTTTGGGGGGGGGGGGGCAACTCAAATACATGTATACGAGTAACGGAGTATATAGTAGTAGAGCTATTGCAATAACATCAAACATAATTGATACTACGGTTTCAGAAATACTATAGTATATATATACTTGGTACGATTAATGCACCGATGTGCTTGTAATATACTATCTTGTATCAGCTACTGTTACCATCAATATAAAATAACATTTAAATCGGAAATAAATTGATTTCAAGAAAAACATAACGATACATAGTCAACAAGTAAAATGAATTTTAAAAAATATTCGGCTATCGAGCTGCATCCTTACTTTTATTTTACTAATCTTATTTTACACTTCTTCAAATTTATTAGTGCTTTTCTTTCAACTTGAATATTTCACAATAACTGATAAACAATACTGGTAACTGTGTAGGTATACACGAATCTGTGTATACTTGCTCTTCTTCAAATCAGTAACGATGCCGATGCCAATGCAATTCGTACATAAAACAAGGAATAAAGGAAAATGTAGGATATTAATAACACAATTTATAAAGAACACGTTGTGGTTACCATCGGATTTTTTTCATCGATAATCTTTTAGCAGTCAATTAAGGTTTTTTTTTCAGTAATCCCGAGCTACGTGTTCTTATCAAACAGTACACAGTGACATACATGTATTTAGATATTTTGACAAATAAGCGTTAACAATAGCATTAATGTCCAGCATTTTTATTGCATTTTACAAATCAAGTGAAAAGAAAGGTATATAAAAATAGAACACATACAAGTGACTGAAGAATGATCTCATGGAACCAAGAGACTGATTATTTACATGGTTCAAACTGACTAATACAGTCATGAATGTTATTTTTTTCAGAGTGCAAAAAAATAAGATGATTAAAGTTATACGGGTGTCTCAAGCATGCATGTACAGCCCATCTGTGTGGTTGCCTGAGACAGGTTACTAGGAACACGGGTCAGGGTTCGATATCTCCTTCGCTTGCGATGGACCACATGGATGATTGCAATGATGTTAACGATCGTGACGATAAGGGAAACGACAACGGTGATGATGGCGACATATTGGTGCCAAGCTTTTACTTTGAAAGAATCTTCCACCGCTAGTTCATCTGAAAGTGTGTGCGGAAAGAAAAAAAACACAAGATCATGTTTGAAGAATCGCAATGTACTCTATACAATTGCAATATGTGCTTTAGGATGCTATTGATTTAGTTCGTTAAGTTTAAATGTATAGGAAGACTATTTCTCATGAAATGTACATGTACATAACATGGCATGTGAATAAATTTCATGAAGAGGGGATATTCCTTTTGTACTGTTTATTCTCATGTTTGTGTAATCACACGTTAGTCACTCTTTTGCTCCGTTTGGTATTTAATGCGTGATCAGTTGGGAAATTTTGAAAGCATATAGGGGCATACCTGAGAGAAATTCAGATATCTTTTAAACAAAGCTGTTGTGTCTACGGCAGTATATGTGAAATCATCCTGGATACGCCTCTGACAACTAAGCTGACGCCGAGTTTAAGCTTCCTCGTCCCCCATCATCACCCCCGACACTTTATATGCATCCAGTGCATGGAATTATCTACCAAAATGCCATTGTCTATATATGATTTCATTGTATCATTTGTAAAAACTGGAAACAGAAATAAAGATCAAATTAATAAAATCAAATCAAATCAAGTCAAACTTCTTAGTGGGGAATTTCGCAGCGACCGGCCCTTTTTTTGACCGACCTTTTTATATACCAAATATGAACTGGCCCAAATGGAAAATTTCCCCATGGCCATACCAGTCCACCCCTGAACTTCTGCATAACCATCTTCGACAAAGACAACAAAAAACTACTTTCCAAAATCATCTGAAGGCAATTTCAACGGCCCTGTAGTCAGTCTATCACGTTAGAAATGTGCGAACATTACAATGGCGTATTACGTAATCCGAACATGATTTCTATATGGGTAGTATAATATGCCTTTGAAATTGCCCTTGAGCTTATTTTTCACAAGTAGTTTTTATCGTGATTATAATAAGCAAAGCAAGGAAACTATAAAGTTCTTCTCACCTGCATTGGCCACGAGTGGGGTAAGTCCGTCTTCAGAGTGTCCTGCAGTCGATTTACCCAAGTCAATCAACGGATCTAAGTGAACAAATGTTGTAACTGGTATTCTTAATTTTCTAGTATTATAAGCTGAAGGAATTTGCATTTGAACCCTGGTAACAAGTAGCAAAGGAACCAATTATATTATAATAATCTGAAGTAATATCCTTTAATGCATAGTACAAAATCATCATGGTTGTCCAACGTATAGGTTCAACAAGAAATTATGAGAAATTTGATGTTTGAGACAACAAAATTAAGATATCATTTTGAATAAGAGCCTACAGACTGTTTGATAAGTGGATGGTATATTTTACAATTACAACAGAAGAAATAAATATCATAATTTTTTAAAGGAAATGTGGAGAAGTGAGATGGATTTAGCATTTGGTCTGAATATTGTAGTATAGGCTTATTATGTTAAACGCTCCGAGCCTTATGGAAGGGCGTACTAAATGCTTATTGCATTGTATTGTATTGTATTATATCTCTTTGATTGCTCACAGGTACCAACATATTTATTAATTTAGCAAGTAACACCGTATTTTTTGTGTGGACAGTGTGGTTAATTTCGATATTACGAAAAACTAAAGCCTCTACTTATTTTCAAAAATATGAAACTTGAATATGTCACTTTTTTGCTGAAAACATATAAACTTCCGCTGAAGAAATATGCTGATAAAATTATCATGAGAACTAAACCTCAATACAAATTGCATTTCATTGAAAAGCCAGATAGTACATTCTTTCAAACAGACGAAATGAAGTACCTAGATGAGGTCATGCGTTTTCTATCAGGTTAACATAAGAATATCGCTGTCTATTATTGACACACTCATGATCATATGACTGCGATTATGGTGTTTGTTTCCATTAGCAGAGTGTGCTATCTTTTGAAGTAAGGTAACTATTTACCTTCAGTGTGTTCCACAAGTTCGGGAATTTCCTTGGAGTTGGGGACACAGGCCTTTTTACCCTGATCAAAGACATGATCTTGATTAACGCACTGATCTAAGTCACATGATGTGTCCTGCCCCTGTCTGCATTTTCCAGTCATAAGTATACCGTCGGGACACGAAGAACATGGCAGACATACGTAGAAGCTGGACGAGAAAATAAAATCACAGAAATAAATGGACAACGATTAATGAAGCTATATAGGCATTACAATTAAAGGAACTACAGATGCGAAAGCATAAATTAGGCATATTGTGTCTGATAGCCTGCGCGATTTGGCAGAAAGCTTTTCTTCCATAGTATTTTCGTTAATTATCATTTAAAGGACAAAACCATCTTTGCTCCTTTTTTAACCAAGTAGAATACCTTTTGTGCAAAACATAAAACGTGTGATTAACCCCCTCTTTTTTTATTGTCAAGAGATTATGTGGGAACTTTGCCCCCTTCCCCACCCCCTTGCAAATAATCATGGATTCGCCCCCTGTACTAAAAAGGACATACCTGCCTTAACCATAATATAAAAAAAATAATGATCTGCTATATGGCTGTATTTTATTGCAGATTAAATAGCTTTTTATTACATCTCTCCGATCTACACCGATAAAATGAAAATCCTGCCAACTGAGGAATATTTGGCTTTCTGCCAACGTACGATCTCGTGACTCTGAAATCACAATACTAGAGTCCCTAATAAAGGGGCTCGGGACTCTAAATCATAGCAAGTATTACCGTCATTAACCGGTGGAGGGGGCGGTCTCGGGTTCTTTTGTCCTATTTCTTCTAGATATTTCTGCATGCAATAGCGCGCAGCATTGACATGTCGGATCGGGGAGCCGGCAGGATTCCTGAAGTAACATTCCGTCATTGAAAGGAATTTCAGAGAAAGAGATAAAGAGAGAGAGAGAGAGAGAGAGAGAGAGAAAGAGATAGTGTGTGTGTGTGTGTGTGTGTGTGTGTGCGAGCGCGCGTGTGTGTGTGTGGGGGTGTGTGGTATGTGTACAAGTATACGCATTCAAACCGATGACATCGAACAAAGAGAACAACGGGTCACATGGTCATCGGTAGTAATTCAATAGGTCATCGGTTGTCAACAATTATTGGTGAGGTTTATTCCGTCAATGATTTTTGTGACGCAATTCAATAGTGGAGTCATATCGGTTGAAATTCGAACACTATATGCGTGTGTGTGTGTGTGTGAGAGAGAGAGGGGGGGGGGGGGGGGGGGGGGGGGGGGGGGGGGGAGAAGGGATGACGTATGACCAAGGAGTTATTTAACTCCTTGGTCTGACGCGCTGAATATAATACAAGCAGAGCATCTAGCTATGTCATCACCCCTAGCTATTTGTTAAACGAAAGTCAGCTTCATACATAGGGCCTACACGCAGTGGCGTATCTAGGTATTCTGGCGCTTGGGGTAAACTATCAAATCTGCGTCCCCCCCCCCCCCCCCCCATGTCCAAACTCAGATAAATGAGCGTTTTTAATATAAAAATGATGGAACTGAGAAATGAGATTTGAATATTTGATGCACATAACCCGGGTTGTTTGCCCAATTGATGAATTTTTGGATAAGCGAGGGAGCAACGCCACCGAGCGGCAGTTAATTTTTTTGTCTTTTCACCCCTAAAATTGAAATTTCTTACGTTTTTTACCATTGGAAAAAATCCAAGGAAATACAGCGACCTAACGATTTTTTTTAAATTTGAACATTGCTATTTTGGGGGCGCAAAATGAATGAAAACCCTGAATAAATATATTTGAGGAATATAGCAAGGCAGTGGCAAGGCACATTTATGATTTCTTTCGAATGTTCTATACTCTGAAAGTGCTTTCATACACTGATATCTCAACTGGGGCGCTCCTACCTTATGCGGGCGGGAGGGGGGGGGGGCAAAGAAACTGCCTTTGGGGCGCGAAATAGCTAGATCCTGAACATTTTAAAGAAACATTTTCGCATTTTCAAACCCTATAAAACAACATTTCTTACGCATTTCGTCCTTGACTGGGGCGCAAATAACCTTCAAAGACCGTAAATTTTCTTGTATTTCCCCCCTTTTCTTTCTCTCTTTTAAGTTTTTTTGCGCCCCCTTCAAGTACCGACCGGAGCACGTGCCCCCTCTGCCCCCCTTGCATACACATGATTCTCGCTATTGCTATATTACCAGTGGCGGCACCAGGATTTTTAAAGTGGGGGGGGGGGGCAAATGGGGGGAAAACAAAATGTTGCGGGGGGGGGGGCAAGGGCGGACAAAAAAATTTCCACCCTTTTATTTTTTTTCACTCCGAAAATTATTGGGGGGGGGCAAATCTTCTGACGGGGGGGGGCAAATGCCCCCTATGCCACCCCCACCCCCTTGGTCCCGCCACTGTATATTACTAGGTCTGCAAATTAAGCGATGCCTCTTCCGGTAATATCTCTGACTGTACTGCTGCGGGACAATGATACGGTTGCAAAGGCCATCGTGAAAAGAAAAAGAAAAAAACAGTGTGTGCGCGCGCAGACCACTGCCACAGTCGGCCGTCGACATGATTTTCCAGTGATAATAACCGTGTTATAAAGCAACTTCGAGCGCTGATTGGTTGATTGCATCGCACTCGCCGTCAAAACAATCGTGCCTCGTGCAAAATACTATACTACGTACGCATGCAATGTATTTCCACTACCCGCGCATGCCCACTCGGTTCGCTACATGCTTGAGTGATTCCCCGTCATAACAAACTCGCACAAAATACTACGCAATCGAAAACACACGTGTGGGTGTCGGCCAGGTGAAGATCCATGGTTTCGGCTTGTAAACACGTACCCCATGAACTGTAGATCACGCAGGTCCTATGTCCAAACGAAGTCAAACAAATGCCCCAAACTCCTGTTAAATGACATTCGCTTCAAGGTCGACTTGTGAATTTGCTTTTACTCATGATATTTTATTTATTTCAGGGCCTATACAACCAAAGTTCAATCAGGTAATGTGAATAAAGTTATAAAGTCACAACATGAAAACAAACTGCGTGTTCTGATCTAGTTTCTTTTTTCTCATAGTTTTCAGAGAGAGGAGGGGCGGGAGATAAATGCCGTGCATATCCCCTCGCAAGGAAACATAAACCAAGACAGTCATGAAATGAGTCTACTTACATCTTCCGACTACGACGCAATTTGTAATGGTAGCCTTCGAATTCCAACTCCTCCACCGGAATGGAATGCATCTCTCTTTCACGATCTTGCCGTATTGGCCGCACCAGCAGGCCGGAAAGCGAGAGTGTGTCTCCCCCCTCTCACATCCAACAACCTCGGCCCAGTCGGGGTGCCAAGGTACACCAGGTTGCTCAGAATCTTTGTCCGGGTCCTCTGGGGGTCGGAAGACAGCCGATGATGAAGCACCCAACACGCTGAGTAGCATAAAGATTCGACCCAATCTCATGATAGTTTATGGTTTTAATCTAAGGATAAAAACAAGAGCCAAGTTAAAAGTGGATAATATTCTTTCAACAACAATGTTTACTGTTTCTCCGTTTGCAGTCTAATGGATGAACACCAAAAAATTGAAGCAGATATCAAGGCATCGAAAAAATGACTCTCTGTACAAATTATAAACTTTTGTTTTTTTCGGTAACGTGCCTTCTGAACCAATGTCGCTTATTAACACCATATACTAAATGAGCACTATATCTGCGCGAGTATATAGTAATCACGTGCATTTTCATTCATTCATTTGGTTAGTGTATGCGTGTGGTGAAAGGGGATTGGTCTACGATGCGATCATTTGCAAATCGGGGGTTCCCCTGACGAGGGGTGGTGGCCTTTCGCGAGAAAGTCACCTTCGCAAGTCGGCTACCGCATCTTCCTTGTTATGGAAGTGGAGGATATAACCATGAAGCTATATAAACTATACAAGAATTTCTGTCTTCTACCTTGGGGGAAAAAAGAAAATTGCATTCATTTCTTTGAGCGGGGATATATTGTCATTTCATTACGCCTATTTGAATACTAGTATCTCAGTTCCGCTGATTATTATGTTTGTGTAATAGGCCTCTACGTTTTGTGGCTGAGAGTTCAGATAGGGTCAACAAACTTTGTCTATTTCTGTGATGTTAAACAACAAAACAAATAGTCGTACAAAATAATCTCAAACATCGCTTAACCTAAACACGATTTAGAAATGCATGCATTCACAGATAATTTCCAAGTTTAATATTGAAATAACTATTGACATATAGGGCAGCTCTCCCCTAGCCTGTGTAAAGCGTACAGCGTTTTTAAAATCCGGACTACAGAATTAAATACCAGGATAGGAATGTCTGGCATCGTGCCAGTCTTCCGGTGTATACAATAGTATGTACTATTATTTATCTGTGACGTTGCTATGGCTAGGCATACAAGAAACCCAGTCTAGCTTATAATGCAGTGTTGAAATGCTATCCCTGTGAAATGTTCATATTTCCGTGGAATTAATGCTATCCGATTAAATAGCATTTGCTTATATCTCTTGGGAAAGCGTCACTATTGGTAAACAGAAATATATGTGAGAATTGTTTACTAAAATGGCATTGTCATAGGAAGATTAACAAAAGGATATTCCCAAACCAGGCTACCTTGGAATGAATATAATATTGAGATTTTGGCAGACTGAATATTCAGAGGCATATTCCCATTTCCTTTAAATTTCACTTTACTTTGATATAGGCCTAATAAGAATATCATACTGATCTTTGACAGAATGCCAGCCGAAAAAGGCTAAAATAGTCATTCCAAACACATAAATATATAATATATAATACAATTGAACATACATATAGCCTATACTTATTCCATTTCGTCTGTTTCCCTTATTATGTCTCACAAAACATAATAGGCTCAGTGTGACTGCTGATCCACCCTTCGTCATATTTTCAGATTGCATTGTGACTAAGCACATTTAAGAGGTCAGCAAACTTTTGCTGTTCTACAAACTCACTCAATTCATTCACATGATGCGTGCAAAGGAGCCTTGTATTGTAGAATTACTCCTATGCTACTATTAATATGGTTCATGTTTACTGAAGAAATTTAGGGAAACATGAACAATAGAAAACATCACTTGCTATTGAAAGTGATTATAGGACAACTACCCCCTGGAAAATTACCCCCGGACAACTACCCCCTGGACAATACCCCCCCCCCCCCGACAGTTACCCCCAGGACAACTACCCCGGAACAATTACCCCCAGGAAACCCCCCCCCCCCCCCCCCTGGACAACCCCAGAATCCAGGGGTAATTGTCCAGGGAGTAATTGTCCTGGGGGTAGTTGTCCTGGGGGTAATTGTCCAGGGGGTAGGCCTAGTTGTCCTGATACGTTTGAAAGTATGTACATATCTATGCCAGAAACGACCAAAATTAATTCATTGCAAATGACTTGACCGACTTGATACCACCTATTGCTAAACTGCTTGCCCAGTCACTAACATGATTTCCTCATATTTCAAAGAATATCAGCTAGACTGCTCATTTAGATAGTATGCATGTACTATTGTGAAAGCCGTTCGGAGAGTTCAAAATAACCTCAGTCATGCCAAAGCTTGAATTCCAAATTTCCCACTTCACTGATCCATGGACACAAAATGAAGTAAAGTTTAACAAACTTTCCTCTGAGCTGTTTAAGTTCACAAAGCTCAGTGCAGTTTTGCGAGATTAGTCTGCACGTACAGACTTCAATCAATTAAAAATGTATGCAGGTGATTTCTGAAACATTTCACAAAGAATTTAAGTAATAATAATAATAATAATATGTTAAATTTATATAGCGCATTACGTGAACACCTCAATGCGCTTTACAATGTTATTTGTTATTACCCCTGGTCATTAGATTTCAAGCCTGCACACAAGTGTGCACCATCTCCACTCCTTAGGGAGCATTCCTACCATTTTGCACCGTTCACATGCATGCATGTAGGGCAATGGCAAATACAGTCACATTGACTTTTGGCAATCCTCACAGGTACCCATTATCTCCTGGGTAAGAGTGGCAATGTAGATTAATGTCTTGCCAAAAGAAGTTCGTGCCGTGGTGGGACTCGAACCGCGAACCATGCGATCCACAGTCCGGTGACGTATCCACTAGACCATAGCCCATTTGTTATTTTGGTAAAGGAAATTGATTTGTGTCTGTCTTCGTTGGTGACAGTCTGTATCTATATATATTACTGAATGCTACACAAAAGGTATTACTGATGGATAACAAATAAGTAGGGGATTTTCTCTTTTTTCTCTCTCTCCCCCCCCCCCCCCCCCCCCCCTCCCTTTCTAAATACCCTTTCTTCTTCCTCCCTCTACCTTGCTTTTCCCTCCCTCCATCACACTACTCCCAATCGATTTCTTTCCCTCTGTTTTTCTAACACCTCCCCCCCCCCCCTGTTCTAAAAAGCCCTGTATCCCTTCCCCATCCCCCTCTCCCCCTATCCCCCTCTCCCCTATCCCATCCTTACTCTTTCCCACTCTACATCACCCCCACTGACACCTCACTTTCTCTCTCTCTCACTTTCTCTCTTTTTCTCACTTTCTTTCTCTATCTTTCTTGCTCTTCTTTGGTAACAAGTTCTTATAGTTCTAACATACATTGTGAAAAATAGGCGATTCATATCAACTAATGTTATCAAAAATGTGTTTATTTGCCACTGTAGCTTTCAAGAGCATATTGTGTTACTACAAATTTTGTTTTTATTCTATCTCTCACCTTTACCAAGTTCACACGAGGGGGTTGTTTTACATGAACATGTAAAGTTGAGTAATTGTCAGTGCACTAAAAGCAATTCAATGTCACATATTCCATATTTCTTTATTCAACGTCTTTTTATTTTGTACATTTATGTTATAAAAATAAGTCTTATACAAGAAGACTCAAGTTCTACTTATCTCAGTTCCAAATATTGTACCTTTTGTATTATTTTACTCAAGAAATTTTACAATAGACATGTTTACTAATATATTCAAGTTTTATGCATACTTTTAAAATAAAGGTTGTTCTCGACAGCCTGAAAGCCTGTCAGAGGCTTGTCAAGAATAGCAATAATTGATGTATGCAAACCGGATTCCAAGTACATGTATTGTAGTTCATTCATTGATAACAGGTTACTAGGTCCCCAGGAAAGAAACATCCATAAATTTGAATCACTTAGTAAACAGGTCTATTACGAGATCAATAGAAAAGTTTCCCAGTTCCGATGATTATTATCAGAGGCACATCCAATAAGTGCACCAATAGTAAACACACATTTGTCAACTGCATTCATGCACATCTGATTTGATCTGATCAGTAATAGAATCAACCTTTATGTATGTCCTAAAAAATTCAATGTTCTTCCTTTTCCTAGAATAATATAAAACTAAATTCCATTACAATCAAAGGAATACAAGGTTGGGGGGCTGGGGGGCTGCAGCCTCCCGGGGAATTTTTAAAGACCCGATATTTAGGCAACCACCACCTCAAAATGTGAAAATGCACAGATATTACATATTTGGGCAATGAGGTGCCTGAATATCCTCATATGTGGGCAGCCCAATGCCCAAATCTCCAAATTCAGGTAGCGAGGTGCCTAAATATGTAATTTCTGTACATTTTCACTTTTAAAAAGTGTAAAACTCTTTGAGGAAAGTGAACATGCAGAAAATTAGAAACAGACGCTTTGACATTTGGGCGAGAGGCATCAGCCTAACCCCTTGCAAATTGTGCCTGTATCCCCATGATTACAATAACCATAATTCTTGACAAGTTCTTGCCGAGTTTTATTCCTGACCACAGTCTACTGGTAGACTATTTCATGCCTTGTTTATAATTCAAACAGATCTGTGCAATACATGTACATGTACTTCACTCGAGAGTGTTTATCTTCCTGATACTAATGCAATGAGAATCCAAAGCTTAACATTTACCACTGCACCAGGGCATGTTAGAACTAAAAATGTTTGGGCCCATCGTACTCTGTCTTACTTTAGTCATCTCTTCAGCTCTCACTTTAGTGACAAAGGTGTCAAATTTTTCTTTTTAATCTGTTATTCACAAAATATTGTTTCGAATCCACCATGCCTCTCTCCATGCCTCTCAAGAAGAAAAGACTTATTCATAGAAACAATACAGGGCACTCTGGACATACCTTATTATTATTATTTTTAAATTATGACACAGCAACTTGCAGGCAGACGAGATTTCAAGCATAAACAAGCCAAAAATATGGCTGTAGATCAATGAACATAACAAAGAGGTCCTGTTATAACAAGGGACATAGAAAGTCATAATGAAGTGTATTTTTCAGTAAAAATCCAGAAGTTTCCCTGAAGGAAACAAAATTGAAGTGTTCATTTCAGTCATAATTGCCCTTATAACACAGATACGCACACATCGAACACACATCTACATGATAAAGTTTGGAGAACATCGTATTCATACAATATCCATAACTTTTGCTCATGGCTGTAACTGACATCAGATTAATACCCTCTCCAGATGGGTACCAAACTACCAATACCCAGTAAACAATATCATCTGTAGAACAACCAATGATCCTCCAAGTGTATTCAACTGATTAAACACTATGAACTTGGACCTTGATGTCAAACATGAAGAGTAGATTCAAAGGATTGTCACATATTTTTTTTCCTCAGCAGTATACCTCCATTTCCACTCCATTTCTAGGTGATGGACAGGTACAGGGCAGCAAAACCAGCTGGAAGTTATTATTGCTGTAGGTTTGTGTTACTTTTCATTCAAGTTTTTTGTAACAATTACCCCAAAAAACTTATTTGAAATACCTCACACAATTTGAGGGAGATTCAGGGCAAGCTGCCATCACAAATTGCTGTATGATCTTCTCCTTTTTTTATGGCCATCCAAGCCTGGTATAATGTGATAAGCCAGATGTAGTTTCACTTGGAGGCTGTCATTTTGGTTTATTTTTTGTCATTGTACCTTTTCATGGAAATCATTTCCAACAGATCTATTGACCTCTTGACCTGAACCTCAAAGGACGAGTCCAGAACCTGCTTCAAGAGGGTTCCACATCGGTCTTAGCGGCCGAGAGGAGGAGGTTGGTCACATGTTCATCCGATGCGGTAGTTTCTTTCATCAGTCCCATGGCGGAGGCAAGCAGTATAGCCAGTATGTGCTTGCACTGTAAGAAACAAATTTAAAGCATCATCCAGATTTTTATCATTGCATTGACTATTTCTTCTTTAGTCATATCATCACAACAAAACCATGAAAATACCAGAATATATCGTCTGTTTGGAACCAGAAGGGCGTTAACTCATATACTTTAGCACTCAACTCTCAACAGACAATATATTGGCATTTTAGTCCCTAAATGTGAATAGTTAAATCTATCATTAACTCTTTTATGAAACAATGAAATATAAATGTAAACATAAAGGAAATCACTATCCATTAAAAAAAAAATCCAACTATCCAATGTACATTCAGATTAGAGGACACTTTTCATGATGCCCACCCCCCCCCCCCCCCCCCCCCCAATAAAAAAGCAGGATAACATCATTGAGAATTTAACATTCCCCTAAAAACTCTATTGCATGATGTTGGTTAAAATGTTTGAATTCTTTACTGGCATATAACTTACCATAGGAACCTCTTTCCTTTTGAGAACTGAAAAATATAAGAGGATATTTATACAAAATGAAAAAATGTCTATTATCCTTCATTAATATTAATCAGTGATAGTGAAGAGAACTAAATCTAACATTCAAAATAAATCAAACAAGGCAATAATCGTCACTAATGTAT